>BQKZ01003412.1:5000-50877 GCA_036244855.1 Temnopleurus reevesii
CCCCCCCCCCCCCCCCCGGTAGATCCGCCACTGCAGTTTTGGTAAAAGCGAATATTTTTATCACCAGACTTTGTCTTCAAATCTATATGAAATGATATATAGTATCATAAACATATTGCACAAAAGATTGTATGAAAAATGAACGAGTTTGGGAAAAGCTGTAACCTAAAATGTGCAAATTGAAATAGTCAATATTCTCTTTCTTGATAAAGGACAACTTCCCATGCTCAGAATTGGATGACATTTTCAGAATTTAATTGTTGTGTATATCTCTATATCATTCTATTGTCAAATCTCGGAAATAATTTTGTATATGCTCGATAACGAGCAAAATAATGTTATAACCAAGAGAGGGTGCTAAATATGATTTAACGGTCAAATTCAAAGTTTTAAAAGAATCAGTTCGTAAAAAAATATGCTATGGTCTCAAAATGTGTATAAGAATTACATGTCATGATAATCATCCCCAAAATTCACATTTTTTCCATCTTTACCAAAACTGTACTTGGGCTTTAAGAATATCACGAATAATAGAATGATCTATAAAACAAAATTTATTCGTGAGATCGGGAACGTCAAGTGTTGTCAATTTGAGTACGAAATGCCGATGAATTCTGCTATAAAATAAATCCTATTCTGAAAATGGTTAATAAGCATATGGCCATTTAATATGTGCTAGATCAATACAAAAACCTCTTCCTCTCTTCAAGTCGCAACACTTTCATGCCAAATAAGTACAACCCTTGGTAAGATGGATAAGCTAAATACACACTTCAAGCGGCGGCTGAGATCAAGAGATAATAAAAAAATGAGATTGAAAAATACATCCCAAAGTTGCTCCCAGAAGAAATAATTTCAAGCGTAAGAGAAAAACCGTTCTGTGCAACTTAACCTACCTATATTAATGACTCGTACGGTCAATTGAATTTCTCGTTTAAGAAATAGGTCAATGGCCATGTTTATTTGAACAGGTTTTGAATGGTGATATCCTAAAAATGTTGAATATTGCCGAGAGCCTTTTTTGATTGCTGCATGCAGAAAAAGTGCAAAGTGGAAATTTGTCCAATGACATGTATAAGAGACAATAATGCATCTATTAAAAGCATTTTTATCACAATAGTTTTTGCTGTCATAATTTCATACGTGGTAATATGGGTTTATCAAATTTATGTTACGTTTAAAAGCCAAATAGTCGACCTAATCCATTTAATGAAACATCATCATCGGTAATATATTTCGTAACTATAGCCCAAACACTTCTACCATAACTGCATACCTCTTTTTCTGCTTTCAAGATTTACAAAACATTCTATTTCCAATTCCTGTCTTATTCAGTATCATATGTAGGTATATTATTGAGCATGTGCATGTGTTACACTTGTTCGTCTAACATAAATGCAGTTGTCGAAAGGATATGTATTGTTAACCCACGTAATGCTGAATTCTGTAATTCCCATAGAGTTTTTGCAGGGACTACTCTGCTCCAGTAATCAGTGGGTTAATTCAAGGTGCTGTTCGGACCAGAGAGTATTAACATACTATAGAGTGAAAGCCTCGCTTCTGTTTCCGGGGACATTTGGCCGGGCTCGCGAGGCCCCCGTTGCATAATTCATAAGCTCATGAATAATTCGATGGTGTGATTAATTCATGTCGATTGTACACAATACGTGAAAATCAGCGCTCGTCAGCGAAAAATGACGTCACACCGAGAGGTCAAATCGCTATAATTTATTGATATATGCAAAGAGCTCCAAATCAGTATGTTAATACTCTCTGGTTCGGACAGATATGAACAAAGAGAACGTTGACAATGTGCTAGATTCGACACCTTGGCTTGTGGTGAATTGCTTTGCTTTCTTAATCTTGATTCTGCAGCGTATTCGCAGTAAACAGTCGTATTTATGTTGATATATTGCGATTCCCATTTCGATTAGTTCGAAATGATCAAGGAGATTTCAGAAGAATGGAGTAGCAACTCAGAGTCATGAAAGTGAAACACTTGGTCTAATTCAAAAGATAAACAATACATAGGGCGATCCTTTGATGTCCGAGGTTCCATGCCGCCAAATACGACTGGAGTGATTCTAAGATATCTACCGATCTAACAATTTAGGATGCGCAGTAAATTCAAGGTAAAAGTGCACATAAGTTACAAATGCGCAGTTATATTGATAATAATTTTGGATCATAATCTTAAATTACAAGTCTCACTGTGTATTATTTATTGAGATAAAGGTAAGAAACTGTAATTCACATGGGCTCTAATTGCTACAGATTAAGTCTGTTCCGATTACTTCCGATCGTTGTATTTGTCATATTTATATATTAAGATATTGTTCTATCAAAGACCTTAAGGCCATTTGTGCACAGTAATGCCCACTTGTAGAAATCATTGTTTTAATTCTTGCAAATTCTGATCGATGGTACCAAATTTCACTTAATCTATGTGCTTATATATGTGCGGTACTTGTTCAACGAAAACTTGAGAAAATGTGATTACCATTACAATAAAACTTTCGTTATTGTTAACAAATAATGGCTATTCTAGCAACGGGTTTAGTGATTGTTCTCCGTCCTGATGAAGCGTTTTAGGAAGCACATATTGCCAGCATTTTTGTAATTCTTTAAAACGCGGCATCGAACCTACTTCAAAGAGATGTTATTCCAGATGTAAAACTTCCTTGGTCTGATAGAGTAATCGGCGGGTTAATTCGAGACACGTGACCTATATTCATGGCACCTGACACGATTCTGCTCTAATCTAGGCCAATCTTAATTTACGAGTAAGTAGCGGCACAATGAACAATTAGGAAAGCATATGAACACGTAAAAATTCCAAAATTTCAGCTGATTAAAAGTTCGATTGAAACCTGATTGAAGTCGACATGTTCATTATCAATGAACTATATACACTCAGGTATGTGTGAACATCATTTGACTCATCACGATCATTCTAAATAAAAAGAAATGGGTCATAATTATAGTTACTGGACTATTAAATTGGACACAGTGTAATGTAGGTCATGAATGATTTGCGTGCTCAAAGGCATTTATATCATTACAATAAATGAGGCGAAAGAAAATTATTGTAATATTGAAATTTTAAGAATGACCTTTTTATGAATATGTTAATCAAACAAGACAGTAAAACTAAACACATCAATCTGTCTTTAACTTAAATGTTGCAATAACAACCGTTTGGAATCAAATTAATATATTCAAACACCTACTGGTGTTGCTTAAGCCTCCGAACAACACCAGTCGGTGTTTGAATATATTGATTTTATTCCACATGGTCTTTATTTCAGCACTTTTCTACTGTATAATATGCATTTCTCGCGGTGCAAGCTATCATTTACTTGAAAAATATAAATAGGTTCATACAGTAAAACATATATATTTTCCTTTTATACGCTAATGCCCCCCCCCCCCCTTATTGGCGACGCGTTAGGAAATGTACCCCAGGTAAATACCGTTGTGTATCACTTCTTATCACCCGCCCCCTTCCTCATTCGCCGTATTGGTATCGACAAAATGGGCCAAGGATGTGATGGGAGTTGAAAATAGTCCAAAACCTTTTTGTCGTAGGCTTTTTCTTGTCAGCTCGCTTGCGAAATGAAAAAAAAAGTTTATTTTTTGTCTTTTCAACTCACAGGCGGGAGGTCAAGTTGCCGTCGCCACCGTATCCCCCCCCCCCTGTCAAGTCATGGATCCGCCCGTACTTTTGACGATTAAACTCGAATCCACGTGTTGGGTATCTATCTCGGAGGTGCCATGCCAATCATACAAATCAAACACGAAAGCTGATTTAACTCCACGATCCGAAAGAGTGAAAGCGAGAGAATATTAATCGAAAACAAACACATAAGGTGCATCCTTACGGAAGGTTCTTGAACGGTTCGATTGAGAGGATGCGTTTGTAGAAAGAGTAACAGGATGGCGAAAATCCGTAAGAAATGAAGTTTGTTCTTTATTACCTTAACAAATCTTCTAGTAAAAACAAAAATAAAGACTTCGTGAACAAGCCATCAGTTGATTGGAACCCAAATATTTTGTTTCTCTTCAGAAATTGCACACATGCGTGTGAAATTACACTGCATAGAATTTCAAGAGAGGGGTATATACCACTTTTTGAGCCGACAAACAATTCGGAACATATGGAACATAATCTATATACTTGTGACAATTAACAAAATGACATTGGTTCTTAAGGACCATCAACGTTTGGCTCTTTAGTTTATTACTGACACAGTAGCCTGGTGACACGAATTTATTTCACATTAAACGAAACCAAACGATTACTATATTTTAGTTTCAAGATTAAGTCAACTCATAACATCGGTATGAAGACATCCGGATAAGTTCATGAAATCCGCGATGGAGAATGGAGATGGACGTAGAAATGACAACAAAATCGCTATGAGACGAGGCTAATGACATTTGCCACGATGTCCCGTGTGTGATGCCGGGATGGAGGGCAGACCCGCACCCCGGCAACACAGGTCGACGACGAAACCGAATCTCGTATTGTCTGAACTAGTTTCTTGGCCTACTTTCATGTCTTTGCGGCGCTTTTATTGATAAGTTAATGAAGAAAGGAAGCGATCCGTGAATATTCCCAACGACACATATCCGCTGGATAATGTCACATTACCCTCTTTGAAGCTCCAAATCGGTGCGCGTTCGTATCTGAACGGAGCAGGATTTAAAAATTCATCTATGGACGTTTAATCCGGGCAATCATAGGTGTAAATGTAACCTTGAAGTGAGAGATTAGCCTTATAAAGGCCCACTTATACATTTGCTTTTTAGCATGCGTCGGCCTAGAATTTTTGAAAATAAAAAACGCTCCCCGAGCGCACAGTATACGCGGATAGACAGTGGACTGACGTTCAGCTTACCCTCAAGGAGCGTACGCCGAACGTCAGTCCCACCGTATGGCCTGCATATCTGTGCGTCCAGGGAGCGTTTTTAATTTTCAAATACGCTGGGCCGACGCAGGCTGAAATGCAAAGATGTGAGTCAGCCTCAAAGTGTGTTTTCATTACGAAGTGGTTAGTCTATCCTTTGAAATAACGGCTGCGTGAGTTTAGGAAGGATTTGTTATGTAGCATTTTTTCAATCTTTCAGCAGGCAGGCTACCAAGTACAACTACTTTGATCTAATGCGAACAAGCATTTACATTCA
Organism: Temnopleurus reevesii; assembly: GCA_036244855.1. Lineage (NCBI taxonomy): Eukaryota > Metazoa > Echinodermata > Echinoidea > Temnopleuroida > Temnopleuridae > Temnopleurus > Temnopleurus reevesii. Next base: position 10,188 of record BQKZ01003412.1, read on the forward strand.
TGTTTGCTCTATTAAAGGCAGTTGGACTAATACATATTCTTGGAAATTGGGGAATGTTCTATTCCTGACAACTGGGTTAAACGTCTGGCGTTGTAATGGGGATCAATGGTCACATTTGATTGAGATGGGAGGTGGTATTATACAAGAATCCATTAACATTCATTTGAGGGTGCGTAGCCAGAACATGAATGGGAGATGTATCCTTCCGTCACTCCGCTATGTATATGACTTATATGGCATTTTTTCCACATTTTTAAGAGTGCTTTGATAATAATAATAATAATATGTCTTATTTACCCAGGGTAGCCATATTCAGCTGTAAGCTAGCTGCTCTTCCAGCGGGCCCTGCATAACATAAAGTTATTATAACCCTTCTCCTTTCTTTAATGCCGAGCGCCTGGCAAGAAGGCAGATGGTCACTTTAGTATGGTTCGGCCGGGGATTGAATCCACGACCTTCCGTTCATGAGGCAGACGCTCTACCAATGAGCCACACATGACCGGTTGATAACTTTTTTTTCATATTGAGTGTATTCCATTAATGTTTCCGTGTGCGTGTGTGTGTGTGTGTGTGTGTGTGTGTGTGTGTGTGTGTGTGTGTGTGTGTGTGTGTGTGTGTGTGTGTGTGTGTGTGGGTGCGTGTGTTGTGGATGCGTGTGTTCGAGAGTATGCGGTATGATAATTTGGAGATGTGAGATTACGATCGCATTTCATGTACATGCAAAAATGCTGGTTTGTTTGTATGCATGATGATGACATAACTCCTTATTATGCACCATAGCAACCATAATAGGCCCCCATATAATCATATATTGTGTTGCTGTCTTCTATCAGTCCCCAATCACACCTGGGTAGAGTGCAGACTTGTGGATAAATTTCTTGCTGACGAAAATTAACTTTTTGGGTGGAATTCGAAGATATGACCCTGTGATTGAAAAGCAAAAGTCAGACCCACTCCATCGCCACACCTCCAATCTGTAGTAGATATGAACCCATTTGTCTTATAAAGAGTGCGTATGATTTGTATATATTTTAAGTGTTATTCATTTGTCCAGTTTATAATTGTTTTGTTATGCCAATAATTGTAATGTATATATTGTGCAGCAGGGCTTCCCTGGTAGAGCAGGCCTACTCCGGTTGAAAGGGACTACCCTCCTTTTTAAATAAGACAATAAATAAAAAAATATATATGATACATTGAGCGTTGCAATTGGTTATAATTACTAGTATATGATATTGGTGCCTACCAAGGGTATTTAATATTATGTGTGTGTGTGTGTGTGTGTGTGTGTGTGCGTTCGTGTGTGCGATTTTGTTGGCATGCGTGTATACGCATTTGGGTCATTTGGCTGCAGCCCCCTCCTTTTTTGTTGTTGTTGTTGTGTGTATGTGTGTGTGCGTTAATACGTGCAAGGCTATGGTAGTGTGAAAATGGTAATGCAAGTGCCCACACTTGTAACATTCTGTGAGCACTTGCGTTACCATTTTGCGTGTATAGATTTGTGTGTGGGTGTATGCGTGTATGTGTGTGTGTGGGTGTGTGTGCATGTGTCAACCACATGGTGACTTTCGAGCTCGAGTCCCTCGGGTCAGTTAGGAGCGCCAAATGTCAGTTTAAAAGGGCGCAAAAACTTGCTGAGGGTGCCAAATTTTGGCTGATGAATGAATCATTCGTCAGCTACTCGGGACGCACAAGGGTGGTGCCTATGAAATGGTTTTTGTCATTTCTTCTTGTATTGGAGAAGCAAATAAGTGAATATACAGTAGATATGAACTTACTAGAGCTTTATTTACTATAGAAAAATGAATTTTACTGTTGTAATGTCATATATGCATCATATTGAAAGGAATAAAACGTAATAAATAAATAGATGAATGTATGTTTTGAAGTATATTACGTGAGAATGTGTGTAGAGTACTTATGTGTGTATGTGTGTGCCTGTCTGCGTTTGTGTATGTGTGTATGTATGAATGTGAGGGTGGGTGTATGTGTGTGTGCATATGGGTGTGTATGTCGATGTCATTTGATCAGGGGAAATGACTCTCATAACACATATAATAATAATAATAATAATAATAATAATAATAATAATAATAATAGATGCAATTTATATAGCTCACGTATCAAATCTGCTGAGTGCTCAAGGCGCTTTACATTATTATTACCCTGGCTTTAGCCCGGCAGCCATTCACGGCGCACGTGGCATTTCAAAGAATAAATATTCCTACCAGATACCCATTCACCTCACATAGGTTGAGTGCAGCACAATATGGATAAATTTCTTGCTGAAGGAAATTGACGCCATTGGTAGGATTCGAACCTACGACCCTCTAGTCGAAAGGCGAGAGTCACGACCACTACACCACGGCGCCTCCACATATACAGAGATTGAGAAATACATAATATAAGATAAGAATGCACTTATACTCTAGGGGTCACTTCAATCAATGCATAATCATTCCAATATCATAAAAGATCGGTATTCCAATATATTCACCAATAAAAAATCATGACTGAGGCAGTTGTAAGCCTGGGTCAAGGACGAAATTGATGAGATGTAAATTACGAATAGATTACAACAAATCACAAAAATGAATCCTGCATATCAATAAAGCTTCAAATATAATTATTCTTCATATACTCTATAATATAATCTATATTTGGTTTTGATGATATCTGACGCAAAAAAATCAAAATTGAAAACGGAATTAATAAACATGTAAAGGCGAGTTTATTGACGCAATTCCTGCATGATTTTTATATGAAGGGCATTGAAATTCGATGGGCAGCTGAAATGTGTTTCCTATACAGGTGTGTTTGCTTTAATTGCAACAAATCAGAAAAATTAATGGTGTTGCTTATCATGTGACACATATTCTAGTGTTACATGTAATAAGAAAAACAACTTGTTTTCATGAAGAGTGTGAATACCTTTGATTTTTCTTTTAATTTCAATGTACTATATAGATGAAATATTAAACAAACTGGGAATATCTCCAGGTAAAAAATACAATTCGAAGTAAAATAGGGTGACTATTCTTATTTCTAGAAAGAATTTGAAAGATAATGTGATGCCAAGGAACATGAAAACGGCGATATGGATAAATGGAAATGAATAACCACATGATTTCGTAAACATAAAAGATATTGCAATAAAATTAGGTATAAATCACCAACTAATAAATCGATTTTTATAGAACATGAATCATAATTCATCTTAATTTGTTTGTTTGTTGTTTTGTTCAAGCTTTTGTTTGTTTCTAGCCATGCTAACGTGAGGAAAGATTTCTATTCGTTATTGATACACGTTGCATTCCCTCTTTGCTGTGCACTGCTAGCGTACCTCTCAAAAGCTTCTCACAGTTTCAACTATGACAAGCGTGTAGCCAACAAGTGATCCTTATGCCAATTTTGCAAAACCCTGGGAATACTTTGAACAGCTAAAGTACTGTTTGAGCAGCTGAAACCCCTCGTATTCTAACTTGCCTGCACTTTGAGACCTAGGATAAGTATTTAGGGGTTAAAGTAGACGTATAAGTGCTCGGAAAATATCTCTCTGAGTTTAGTTCCTATGGGTTGTTGCTAGCAAATTGCGATCAGTTGTAATTCTCAGTTGATTATAATGCGCCAATCAAAACAATTGTCAAAAGGACGGACAACGGACAATGCGCGAATGAAAATACCTGTTTCAATTCACAACTGATTTGCAGTTGAAGTGCGATTAATTGCACCTTTCTAGTAACACTACCGATGTATATGAGGACTTTTACGTGCTTGAGCAACACTTCAGCATCTTCTTTCTTTTTTCTTTTTCCCGTTGTGTTTAATATACGATAGATCCTTATGTCCCAGTCACATAGAATCCCGGAAGCAACACGATTCGTTGTTCAACTGTTCAAAGGCAGTTAACGGTGAACTGAAGAAAGAGTCCTGTTTAATCGTGATGTTTCCTGGGGCCAATTGCTCGAAACAGTCTTAGCTATCCTCTTCATGCTAAGGCGTATTAAGTTCTTGTGCAACCCTCTTAACATAGTCGTATCAACGCTAATGTCTATGTCACGAGGGTGGTACAAAAAGTCAAGGCGTCTTAGCAAGAAGAGGATAGCTAGGACCAGTTCGAGCAATCGGCCCCTGGATTCTACGTGATTGGGTCCTTAACAACAAGCGTGAGAGCCGAGTGAAGTGGTCTATCAAAACATATTTTCTTGATTTATTATATGGACCTGCGTCATTGGCGGTCTGCACGCTATAGTCCGAGTCGTATGTAAGCAGGTGCTTGATAAATTGAATTCGGTAGGTTGCGAAGTGACATGTAATTGACTCGTTTAATCGCGTTCGATGCAAGGTGTTCAGCACATCATATTAACTGTCAAATATTTGATGGATTGGAAAAGTGATTATTGGCATTCCTGTGCAGTTATATGTCACATGGTGCCGAGATTTGCATAAATGGGATCAAGGTTAAATCTCTCAACTTCGACTTTTATCCTACTGATACCTTGATAATCGGTGTTCAAGCATAGGTGGTTAACCATTTGGATAAAGAGCGCAAATCGGCGATAAGGCCATCGTTAAAACCCCCGTTGCACTATTCCGGTCTCGCTAAGATTTTGAGATCTGTCCAGGTCGGGATAAATCGGTGAATTCAGATCCAGGTGCGCACATAAAGAGAATTTCTTTTTCTGACCTTGAGGTTTATAAATCAAAAGCTAATACAACGCAGGAGTCGGTATGCGATTTGTATACGGAGCGGGCAGGCAGAGTCAGTACAATTATGCTCATCACGCTTTCGTTACGCTGTCTTTACGATATACTTTTGATTGGGAAGATCTATCTCTGATCCCGATCCCGCTTTTTACGATGCCGCCGATTGCAAACGATGCCAGAAGGCTTCCCCCTTTAATACTAAAATCCCCCAGATAGAACTAGATTGAAAGCCAAAATCTCAGTGCAGTTCCTTGTAATATTTACCCCTGAAATGTCAAAATACATGTCTGAATTATTAACCATATTACTATGGCAGGGTAAAATTTTATTTCAACCACGCCAAACAATTTCGGAATACATGTAAGCCTATATACTAAAGCTCTACTTTTCTTTTACTTCGACTCTCTTTCCACCACTATTCAATATCAATATTTGCTATTGATATTGCGAGAACCTTTATCGATTAAATACTAAATGCGTCAAATCTTACATATTCTCTCTCTCTCCCTCTCCCTCTCTCTCTCTCCCTCTCCCTCTCTCTCTCTCCCTCTCTCTACCCCCCTTTCTTTCTTTTTTTCTCTCTCTCTTGAATGTCGGAACAAACTACCTTCGCCTATGTTAAAGCAAAACCAGTAGTAGAACCAGCTGCAGGATGAATTGACGGCTCGTACAGTGTTATATCATCGAGATAACTGACAGCCCTAACTTGCGTCACTTAGAAAATCTAATAATGGTAACCAATTTCGTTCAACATCGGGTCACCATCCTTCTGCGGTCCTGGCACGACATCCACATACCAATAAATAGAAATTTCATTGAAAATAAACAAACGAAATCAAATTATAATCATTTCAATGATATCAAGGTAACATATCAACCACTGTATCCTACACAAACATTGTATAACTTTTCCAAATAACATCTGGACATTCTGAGTTATATTCCATATACCGATACAAAGGATCTAATTTTACGATTGGCTAAAAGTCAATCACATGATAAAATTTAGTTTTCCCATCCATAACCTTAAATGAAATAATTCGTATCCCCATACGCGATGGTCATTAAAAATTTGATACCCCGTTTGCTGGTTTGGGAAAGTATTGCGTGCTGAGTTCAAGCCCCAAACATGCCAACAGTGATACTAGAACTTTTGTGCGTGTACAGCGATGTCATATATGCGCGTCAATTTTAGGATGGTTTTGACTCGATGGAGGTGGAATATCATTTTTTAAAAAGTAAAAAGTGTAGGCCCGAACAGACATCAAATTACATCGCATTACATAACAAGCGTAAATTTCCCATTTCACAAGGAAAATAAGAGCGCGCCTGTACATTTCTATCGTGACGTAGGCATACGCATTATATTGCACGACCGTGCACTATAACAAAATTCTTGCACGTCAATTACAGAACGTATTGTACGTACAGCCTATTTACTACAAAGCAAATATCCACCTTTTAGTTTAGCGTTTTAGTTGTTAAAGCCCAAGTAAAATTTTGGTAAAAGCGAATATTTGTATCGCTAAATTTTGTCTTCAAATATATACACATGTAAAATGAAATATACTATCATGAAGATGGTGCACAAAAGATTGTGCGAAAAATGAACGATTTCTGGAAAAGCTATAACCAAATTGTGCAAAATATTTAAGTGTTTCAATATATGCTTTCTTTATAAAGGACAACTTTTCATGCACAGAATTGGATGAGAATGTTAGAATTTGATTGCTGTGTATGCCTTTCTATCATTCTATTGTCAAATCTCGGAAATATCTTTGTATATGCCCGATAACAAGCAAAATATTGTTATTACCAAGAGAAGGTATGATTTAACTGTCAAATCCAAATTTTCAAAAGCATCAGTTCGTCAAAAAATATGCTATGGTTTTTAAAAATGTGTATAAGAATTATATGTCATGATAAACATCCCAAAAGTTCACATTTCTTAATCTTCACCCAAACGATACTTGCATGGGCTTTGATATGCGAGCTGTCCTTCAGATTCGCATCAGAAGGATAGCTCACTTCAGATGGATTTGAAAGTGAAAGATTGTCCCATTACATTCAAAAGTGGTAATAATTTGCTTAACAATCATGCGCATCATATTACATATTGTCGGTGATTTTAAATTGTAAATGTAATTTGTTAGATTTCGTTATTCATTCCTTCAGGGAAAAATGAATTGAAAAACAGTTTATGTACACTTACCGATTTATAAAATAAGTGCAGCGTGACGTTGTACATCATGGTCCATAATTGGAAGTCTAGCTTTGAAGCTTCCTGGAATTAGAGAAAGAAAGAAAAGAAGAGTATAAAGAAAACATAAGAGCATTCCGACTTGCATTTTTCTGGACGGTTCTTTTATTCTAAAAAATGTTTGTAAGTGCGAATATCTGCAACATTAATCTTGAGGATGATGTGATATATCTTTAATCTGTTTTTTTTTTATTTATTTTATTTTATTTATTTCTGATATTTAGACAGGGTGGCTCATTTCACCAATTCGTTGATCTTCCATGAGGCCCTGTTTGTAAACAACAACTATAACAATATATACAAATATACAAATGTACAACACTATCCCTATAGGCTACTATAGGCTACCTAAATCAAATACTAATAGCATTGAAAACTGTTAAATACACAAATTGAAAAAGTAGAAATAATAATAATATGGACATTGACAAGAGGGGAAGTTATGAATTAATAATTTTGCTGGAATTAATAGATTTGATAAAATGTATCCCAAAATATCACACTTCACAACGTAGACAATAACGTTTTTACAGAGGATTTGAAACTGTTTAGAGTAGGTAACATTTTAATAGAATAATCCAATTGGTTCCAAACAGTAATTCCAGCTATCAATGGACTGTGTTTATATGTGTCTGTCCTAAATCTTGGTACACGCAATTTATTCCTAACTAGAATGGTCTTCTTAATCAGCTCTTTTTAACATAACTTTTGAATAATGACAACAAGGAAATGACTTTGATGCTCAAGGGTGTGCCATCCAGTATTTCAAACACATTTGATGGTTCAAATATTTTCGACAATCTTTTTTCAACATGACATCAGCATTTCAATTCTTTAAGGTTTAAAGTGAACAAAAATTTAAAGCAAACTAACAAATCTTCCTTCCGATGCATTATGAAAATCATGACTAGATTAGAATGGTAAAAAGGAGTGAAGCCACAAAAATCTAAAAGTATTCATGCGTTCAAGAGACCTTTTCTTGCAGCGATTATAGATATGTTCCGACCTTTGAAGAAAGAAAAAAACATTCTGCAAAGTCCATTGGAAGTGGAGCATAATGAGAAGCGATACGTACAAATCAGGTCAGACCCAAACTGGGACCAACCCCGACATGGGATAATCTACACCGAATGACCAACGCTGGATATTTCATTTAAGGCAAATAAGCAGTGTATTTGCGGGACCCCATATTGAAACGATATCCGTGTTTTCAACGGCCAGCACTTAGCTCAAGTATGCAATACGAACCTTTGGATGACGATGATTAGAATGTTTTCGTCGTATGTAAAGGAGGCTTTCGCTTCGCCGTCTAAGATTGAATTTAGAAGGCTGCTACAAAGCACCTTGGGTGAAATATGGGGTAATAATCAGAAAATATACCATAAGCCCATTGTTACTTCCTTTACTAGTCAAATGCAATCAAAATATTTTTATTTGTTTGTTTGTTTGAGGACCTAAACGGACCATGTTGTTTCAAATCAATCATGGAGCTACCCTACTAAAACGAAACATATAAATTAATAGATGAATGGTATGAACGAATGAATAAATCATTTCCGGGTGTGTTGTTTGGTATAATTGTGAATGAAATAGAGTGGTTTTACGATTTTCCCTATTCATGTTTGATATATTCGGATGTTTGCCACCGTTGTGGTATTTCCCTTCTTATTTATTTTAAATATATTATTTCAAATTTAGTCTAATTCAGAGAAAATAGTAGAAATTCTTATTGGAAATTATTTCAATCGAATGCTTTTTCGTTTCTAAGCCTCTCATTCATTCATACGTATTCCTCACCACCCCATCTCTTTCTCTCTATCTCTCTCTCCCATGCATCTCTGTCAGCCGCCATTATAAACAAGATCGCGTGTATCGCTTCCCATCGCACACGCGCCAAAGATACAAAATCCCACATCCACATGTCTGGACACCTACCTGGGCTACGGTGCGTCCTTACTGTGACGTAATTCATTGATATTTCCGGTTTAAAGATAAAAAAAAAAAGAAACGGGTGTCCGGTAAAAGTGCGGCTTTTTAATCTTTAAAAAGATACCACTCCCTTCAAGATTTAAAATAGGTGATTTTTATTTTTCACAATAAAGTAATCACTCGAGTAAACCCTCTCAAAAAGTTTAGTAAATGTTTACATGACATTACATAGGGTAGCATGGACTTGTACAGTTATATAAGTTGGACATAATTTTAAGCAATAGTTGTCTCAGGATTGCATTACTTTTATTTTACTCGACTTTATATCAGCTGAGACACAATGCAAGAGAGATGAGAGTTGTGATATTATACACACTAAGAGAAAAACGTGCGCAAAGGGTCCAAAACTCGGAGAGGTGCAATATTGCACCTTTCTGATGTAATTTGAATAGGGTGTAAAATTGTACCTTTTGCTCAGTCTGAAAACAGATGGAGCATTTGTTTCATGCATTTTAAAGTAATAATACAAGCATTTGATTAAATTCACGATTTAATCTGTTTTCATTATATCATAATTTTGTGAAAACATATTTGTCTGAAACTATCATAGTTTCACAAATGTACGGTGGCTTTACTTTTGACGACAATTTGGGACGTTTGGGGGGAAACAAGACGACGCCAGATCCCCGTCGTTAACCAATAAATTCAATAGCCAAAGTCTCTGCTCGAGGATAATGAATGTTCTGATGTCTTAATATAATGTCCATTGGTCACGAAGAGCGAGTGCATAGCTTTGCTGGTAGAAGCATGTATCGCTTCCCATCGCACACGCGCCAAAGATACCAAATCCCACATCCACGTGTTCGGACACCTACCTGGGCTACGGTTGTGACGACCTTATTCTGTAACTCGGTCTTAAAGTGTAACTTCACTCCTAAGCTACTGAAAAAAGGTTACATCTCGTGTATAGACATCGCATACACACGACTCGTCATGAAGCGTATGTGAGGCACCGTACGTAGCGATGCTGTGCTGCAGCTCGGCCGACTGAAACGGCTGACAGCTTACTCAATTACCGCTACTATTTATGCATCATTCCGGGATGAAAAATCAAGGAACACCCCCCCCCCCACGCCAACCGCGTGGACTGGTATCATTAAAAGTACAAACCACAACAGTCTGTCCTTCATTGTGCATGTAGTACTGATGTCTTCGATATTTTAAATGTCACAAATGGAGGAGTATGATGTCTTGTTTTACTTGTGTAATGTGTAGCCGCGTACGGACCTCGATATCGCTGAGAAAACCTCACGCTCGCATATCAATGTATGCATGTGTTGTGTGTATGTATACAATGCACACAATCCGCAATACGAACCCTTTTTTCAGTAGCCTAGGAGTGAAGTTACACTTTAAGACCGAGTTGCGGAATAAGGTCGGAACATACGGTGCGTCCTTACTGTGACGTAATACCATTAATATTTCCGGTTAAGGACAAAATAAGAAACGGATGTCCGGTAAAAGTGCGGCTTCAATCTGTAAAAACATACCACTCTTTTCAAGATTTAAAATAGGGGACTTTTATATTTCACAATAAAGTAATCACTCGAGTAAACACTCTTTAAAGGTTTAGTAAATGTTTACAAGGCATAGGGTAGCATGGAATTATACAGTTATAGGACATAATTTTACGCAATAGTTGTTTCAGGATTGAATTACTTTTATTTTTACTTGGCTTCAATCAGCTGAGATACGATGCAAGAGAGATGAAAGTTGTGATATACGCGCTAAGAGAAAACCGTGCTTTAAAACTTTGGAACAGCTTGCCCATCGACATCAGAAACTCTCAATCCCTATACATTCAAGTCCAATTTAAAAACATATCTTTTCTCTTAAAAAAAACCTTTTAATGTACAATTTGGCATTAAGACATAATTAGCGCAGCTGAATATATTTAGTATAGTAATTGCGCTATATAAATCCATGTATATTAATATTGCACCCTTTCGATGTAATTTGAATAGGGTGCAAAATTGTACCTTTGCTTTGTCTCACAGTAGATGTCTTATAAAATGTAGTCTTTGTTTGATGGATTTCAAACTAATTACGAAAGCTTTCAATTAAATTCGTTGTATGGTCTGTTATTATTATGGTATAATTTTGTAGAAACCTTTTCATCTGAAACTACTGTTGTTTCACAAATGTAGCCATGTAGGTTTACATTAATTTGAGGATAATTTGGGACGTTTTGGCAACATGAATACTACGTCAACTCTCCGTCATTGACCAATAAATGCAATAGACAAAATAATTCTCTGCTCAGGGATAACGAAAGTTCTGATGTCCTAATGTCCATCGTTCAAGAAGAGCGAGCACTTATCTCTATGGGTAGATCGTCTGGCTTGGAATGAAGCTTTCCTCCATGGCGCGGGTTCGAACCCAACATCTGCCAGTCTGAGTCTGCCGCCGGTTTATGTTTAGATGTTTTTGCTTAATAAATGGGAATGTGCAAAATTGCATCATTTCGAAACTAAAATTTGCCCCCAGTGTTCCATTTTTGCACCCCTAATATAGTATTTTTCCGGCCAAATTTACAGGATTTTCATTTGAATCAATACTTTTTGCATTTGAATTAGCGTAGAAAGTTTTTGCCGTGCAAATTGTCATTCAATTTTTTTTATTTTTTCATCACATTTGCGACGTTTGATTGAGAAATATATAAACATCATTTTCATTACTTTCATTTTATGTGCTTAGACTAATTGATAAGTAAGAGTAATCTCATTCTTAAGTTGATCAGCATTGGAATTCCTTGCATTGATCAACCATTGTATGGCATGAATTCATACGAAATATAAAGAGAGAAGTAAATTGATCAAAGATTGTATAAAAAGTAAATAAAAAGAATATTGTAGATAAGAGAGAATAAACAAATAAAGAGAAAATATCATTAGCACTGAAAACGCCCTAGAGAAAATTAAAATGCAAAATGTGCTAATTTGATATACTAGAAATGAATTCGAACGATAAAGTCATGCTGCCGAGAGAACGAGAACGGATCTGTGCTTAATATAGGATTTTCCGGCTAAATTCACAGGATTTTCATTTAAATCAATACTTTTTGCATTTGAATTAGCGTAGATCGTTTTTGCCGTGCAAATTGCCATTCAATTTTTTTTTATTTTTTCATCACATTTGCGACGTTTGTCGAATATTTGTGAGGTTTTATCATTCGATTGAGAAGCGAGTCAGTTAGCATTCAAAATAGTCAGTGATCATCGGAGCGTCATTTCTAGCTTTTAAATTTAGCGGCTGGAATTCTTTTTCTGAAAGATATTATTCAAGTTAAGAATGCAGGGGAGTAATACAGGGAAATGCATAGTAAGTGTTTTACAATCTAGGGAAATGTTAAAAAATTAGCTTCTTTGTACAGTTTTGGAGCGACAGCAAATTGATGGCTAAAGACTCAATTTTTCCAAGCCCCACTCATGATATGTAATCCTTTCCTTCCCCGTCACCCACGATGAATAATTCAGATGAATCACAATATAGACAGATATATACATAATTTTCATTACTATCCTTGTATGTGCTTAGACTAATTGATAAGTAAGATTAATCTCATTCTTAGTTGATCAGCATTGGAAGTCATTGCATTGATCAACCATTGTATGGCATGAATTCATACAAACAATAAAGATAGAAGTAAATTGATCAAAGATTGTATAAAAAGCAAATAACAAGAATATTGTAGATAAGAGAGAATAAACAAATAAAGAGAAAATATCATGAGCACTGAAACGCCCTAGAGCAAAATAAAATGCAAAATGTGCTAATTTGATATACTAGAAATGATTTCGAACGATATTTAAAGTCATGCTGCCGAGAGAACGTAAAACGGATTTGTGCTTAATGGAACGGCCTTTTCACTAACAAAGGCAAATTATTATCAATTAGAATGAAACTACCACGCATTCAAATGAAAACATCATGAATTCATAAGCAAGAAAAGGGAATTTAAACCAGGGATATCTCCGAGTTCACGGAATATGACGAATTTGAAATAAAAGAAAAATAAATCCAATGCTATTATTCCGATTTGGCCGGGAAATCCTATAGAACGACCGCTTCACTAAAAAAAGGCAAATTATCATCAATTAGAATGAAACTACCACGCATTCAAATGAAAACATCATGAATTCATAAGCAAGAAAAAGGAATTTAAACCAGGGATATCTCCGAGTTCACGGAATATGACGAATTTGAAAAAAAATAAAATTAAATCGAATGCTATTATTCCGATTTTGACCGGGAAATCCTATATTTCAAAGTTACAGTTTTTGTGTGTAGTGTGTAGAGCTGCATAAAAAGGAGATTAGGAAAGCAAGACAGTATCTATCCATGCCATTTCAAATAATTTCCATGATATTGGCGACTTGAACTTGCCCTGCTTATCACCAAAATGTATTGGGAGTATGAATCTCATGGTATTTTCCAGGTATGCTCAGTTAAACATGCTATCATTTGTTATTAATTCACCTGTTTATTGATTTTTTAAATTATTTAATTATGTTGTATAGCCATTTATTCTTTCGCATTTTTTGTTGGATGAACATAGCATAAGACTTGTTCTTCTGGTCATTTTGTAATTGCTTCGAACTCCTGACTCGGCCCTACCAAACGCGGGTGATATACTCTTTCTATCTTAATGAAAATTTTGTTTCGGACAGATGTAACTTAAAACTATTCAAATACAATTGATACGGCGGAATGCATGTGAGATATCATGTCACAAATCTGAAGCTTGAGCCGCAAATAAATTAAAAACTAGTGATAGGAGATGATGGCTTTTATCCCTTACACCGATAAAATCTGATCAGAAGAATCACAGAGCTGGTGTCATACTTCATCCTATATCTTCCGTTTCTTCGCTCTTTGTATTTCATCTTGCTCTCTATTTCTTCTTCTTCTTCTTCTTCCTTGTCTCCTCCTCCATTCTTATTCTTCTTTCTCTTTTCTCCTCCTTCTTTCCTTATTTTTCTCCTTCTTCTCATCCTCCTCCTTTTCTTTCTCATTCTTCGCCTTATTCTCCTCCTTATTTACTTCTACTTCTTCTTCTTCATTATCTTCTCCGTCGTCTTCTTCTTTTCCTCCTCCTCCTGTTTTTCCCCATCGTCAATACCATTCTGAATTCATCTTTATACATGTTAAAACAAAACCGTATCGAAGGAATTTTACAGGGCCTTTTGTAGTCCAGTTGAGGACTGAGTGTTCTGATAGCACCCACCTCTGCATATTCTGATCGCGCCTCTGAGGCGCGATCAGAGGGGTATACATATTAGAGGGATATGTAAGGACTCTGTGGTTGAGTGCTGTGTAGTCCCTGTGTGTTCAGTGTAAGTGAATATGCAGAGGTGGGTGCTATCAGAACACTCAGTCCTCAACTGAACTAGGCCTTTTGCAGTTTCAACATGCAAAATTACATTTTGATGTGGAGCAAGAAATTCCCCTTCAAAGATGGATCATGTTGTTCTCTGCTTGATAAAGAAATATATTTGTTGCCTTACTTTGTGACTATCATTTGTTGTTGTCTTTTTGGGGGTTCAATTAAATGGATTTTGTCTTCTGTAAATGTTATTCGACAAAAAAAAATTGGGAATAAAAAGAATTTGGCAACTTGACCGAAAGTCCAGTGGACATAAAGCTAAGCCGGATCAACATGGTCCAATTACAGTAGGTATTTCTGAACACCAAACATTGTCATAGCATTCATTATTTTGTAACGTATTTTTTTGTAACGCCGCAGTATTTCGAACCTATGATTTATGGTGAATATGTTTCAATATAGAGAATATTGTTTTACATAATCTGCAAGTTTCATTCACATTATAACCTAATTTAATTTTGCAGCTGCAAAGACATGTTACAGAATAAACATTAAATTGAATTCAATTCAACTGAATTGATCGATCGCCACCAAAACAAAGTCATAAAGTGTCTCCCAGTGTGAGAGGGGCTTCCTATAAACAAATCACAAACCCACATCTTGCTGAACTATCTTGAACTATTCAGGGTTCAGGTGCAACCGCCCGTGATAAAAAGGAACTTGTTCTAATTGGATGTCATTCTGCATATGCCCGGTGACATTTTGACATCTTCAATCAGATTTCTCTGTCTTCGATTTCTTTCGACGCCACTCCACGGTGGACTTGGATCGTTATGAAATAAATCTATCTGCCATATATCTGACATGCGAGGACGAGACGAGACGTAATTGCGCCTCGTCTTGGAGAGTTTTTCGTCGGTCATTTATTTATATTCATATTTATATTTCTCCCTCTCTCTCCCCCTTTCTGTCTTTCTCTCTCTCATTCTCCCCATTTTCTCTCTCTCCCTCCTCTCTCTCTCTCTCACTCTCTTTCACTCTCCTTCATTCCCTCTTTCTCCCTCTCACACACACAGACACACAAACACTTATACACATACACGCACACACTCTCTCTCTCTATCTATCTCTCAATTTCTTCATCTCTCTCATATCCTCCCTCCCTCTTCCCTCCAACCCTCCCCATCTCTCTCTCTCTCTCTCTAACACACACACACACATACCTACACACAAACGCTCACCCTCTCCTCCTTTCTTAATCTTTCTCATACCATATCTCCCCCTTCCCTCTCACCTCCTCCGCTTTCTCTCTCTCTCTACCCCCCTCTCTCTCCCTCTCTCAATCTCTCTCTGCATTTATTCATCTCTCTTTTACTCTCTCACACTTCCTCCTCTCCCTTCCATTCTCTCTCTTTCTTTCTTCGTGTTCCAACCGACCATTTTGTTGGTTGGAAATATAAATCGTAGGTTTGACAATATAAATAATCAAATATAATTGATAGGTGTGAATGAATCCTATTCCACATACACACATGAAAGTCCAGCACCTTTATATAAATATTTACTATATCCTGATATCGGCCACTGTTCAAAGAACGTGAAATTAATTTTAGGACAATAAAAGTGAAAGTGTCGTACAAAAAGAAATTAACTTGCAATTCTAATACTAATTTCCTTTCGGGAGATATTCATCTACGCTTACCGCTCTCACCCAGGTGTTAATTTGGTACTTGGAAGAGGGAGCTAATTTTCTTGTTGGTTCAACAGTCTGATAAATTACCAGTGACTATAGGAACTAATAATCAAAATACTCTGAACGGTGATATTCGAAAATGCAAGAAAAAAACTACAAAAACAACAACGGGCAAATAAGACTTGTTATTCGATCGAGGAGGTTCCAGGGCCACCGTGAGATTTATTGGTTAGTTTTGAAGCTAGATGGCGCTCTTTAATCTTGTAGATTATTTGCATGATTATTTGCACCATATTTCTTACAATTGGAGTTGAGCATAGAGGGGGCATCATTCGGATTTCTGAACCAGCACCCCGTTTGCTGGAAAAGTGAAGAAAATTGTGATTGAGAACCCTCTGTCTCCAAAAATATATTTGAAAAAAAAACTTCAAACTCAATGTATGAGTACTAAACATTCTATTTTAATGCATTGATCAGCTATTATAGCTGACACCGATGTGTCAATTTGGAATTATAATAATTCCAGATTGACACATCGGTTTCAAATCTCAAGACTACTCCGGCTACCTTTTTTGACAAGGAATCGATTTGGTGTTTTAACCGACTAGAGAGCGAGCATTATTTTATGCCACTTTTTTGTCGATGGTATTGTTAATCTAAGTACTCAATATCTCAGTCATAGATTGTCTATGGTGTTCGAATGCTCGTGACAGATGCAATTAAACTTTATTCAGAAATCGGATTGTAACCCGATCATAGTACGTTGTGAGGTGGAAGAACAGCGACATTTAAATTTTGCTAAATCCCCGGTCACATAAGACCCAGGAAGCCACACGATTTACCCCGACTCTTTGTTAATTCACAGTTAACTGCCTCAGAACAACGAGTTGGGGTGAATCGTATTGCTTCCGGGGTCCTATGTGACCGGGACCTTTTCCAAAGGGGATGCAGATCTTCCAAACCTCGACCTGCTTTGAATAAACTTTATAGGGCAAAATGTGAAGGACGTGTTTTTAATCGAGATCTGCGCATGTCAGGTATCACTTTCCTAGCTGGACGTGCTAAATGAAAGTATTGATGAGATATGTTTGTTCGTGAATTCAGTGTGATTCTGGCTAATTCAACAAACTACGTGAATATTTACTGACTTTTAATAGCATTACCCTTTACACGTATGTCCACCCGGGATCATATCAATTTGCTGCATTAATATTGTACGTCAACTAGTTTACCCAAACGTAGCATTGACCTAATTTTATAGTGCATTCAAACAAGTAGAATTAATAATATAAATAATATTTAGAAATGGCATTCTAATGCATCGTATGAGAGTGGACCCTTAATCAAGAAAACAAAACTAATTTGCTTCGTCTAGCCGTTTGCATTGCTCGCCTTTTTATCAATTAGGTTTCGCTACCACAAAGACGCATTATTTTTTTTTAGGTTATGATTTCAATTTCATTCTGGGAAATATCACTTGACATAGTTTTGAAGAAAGACGGAAATATCCTTGTCCCACTTATTAATACGTCAGTATGGATTTAGCGATCACCTTTCTTCCTAGGGTGAATCTTGAGCCTTTCTCCTTAGGATAGACTTAGTAAGATAAACTTAGCGGGAGGTGGAGTGCAGTCAGTTTATTATGTTACTAAGATAACCTGCCTTTATTAGGTTTCCACCCGGGGCTAGAAAAGTGTGCAGTGTGTTCTTAAAAGGAAATGTGATGCGAAATGCAATAATAATGTTGTTGCTCCTTCTGTGTATAGTCATTAGAAAAAAACTTATTGTTAGAAAAAAAAAATAGAATCAAAGTAGATATTTATAAAGTACTTTGGTTTTGAATGATGACTCTGAATGTTAAACAATCCGGCATCTTAAAGATAACCACTAATAACTTTTGGAAGTTTAAAAGGAGAGTCTACCCCAAAATTAAAATTTTTCAACAGATGCAGAACAATTTGATGAGCAGAGCAAAAAAAGTTTGAGTGAAATCGGACAAAGAATAAGAAAGTTATGAATGTTTGAATATCTAGACAAATTGGCAACGGATGACGTCATAGGTGCACAACTGACTATCTATGATATTGATATCAATGTTAAAAATGTTTATTTTTCCCCAAAAATATCATTTCCTCACAAATATAACTGTAGTATATCTTCATGATAGATATGTAGCTTCCATATTTGCATGTTTACATTAATACAAATTATGTGTCTTTATGTAATAATGATGAATTTTGCACTATAAATATGAATAGGATGAATGGTTAGTTGTGCACCCGTGACGTCATCAAATTGGCAACATGCCTGGAGATTTGAACTGATTTGCCTGCTTTTTTCTAATCTTTAAAAATTCATAACTTTGTTTTTAATTTTAGTTGTCCGATTTTCCTCAAACTTTTTTTTGTTCTGCTCTCCATTTTTTTCTACTTCTGTTAAAAAAATATTATTTTTTGGGTAGACTCTTCTTTTAAAGATAACCACTAATAGTAATACCTTTAGAAAGTTCAACAGTGCATTTCATAATCTTAAATCTATCAATCCATTGGTTGTTTGACCCTATAGTAGATTTTATTTTTGTTCTAGAAGCTATGGACTCGCCTTTTCCAAAGTGGCAGAGGTATATGTCCTGCACAAACGTACTAGTAGATGTGTGTTTGCGTAACTTTCGACAATTCTATTTGTATGATCTGATCAGACCCAAATTGCGTCGCATTTTCCTTAAAAGAAGTGTCTACCCCAAAATAATAATCTTTTAACAGAAACTGAAAAGAATTGGTGAGTAAAACAAAAAAGTTTGGAGAAAATCGGACAAGTACTAAACAAGTTATGAATTTTTATAGATTTGAAAAAATGGGCAAATCAGTGGAAATTTCCAGAGATGTTGCCAATTTGATGACATCATGGGTGCACAACTAATCAGAGTTTTCATTACATATAAGGTGCAAAATTCATCATTTTTACAGAAAGTCGCAAACTTTGTATGAATGTAAACATGCGAATAGTGGATCTACATATCTATCATAAACATGATAAAGATATCCTACGGTTAAGGTTTTAAGGAAATCGTATTTTTGGGGAAAAAGTAATATTTTGTGACATTGAAATGAATGTAATAAATGGTTAGTTGTGCACCTATGACGTCATCGTTTCCCAATTTGTCTAAATATATATACATTCATAACTTTCTTATTAGTTGTCCAATTTTTCTCAATTTTGTTTGTTCTGTTTATCTATTTTCCTGCTCCTATTCAAGAAATATTATTTTTGGGTAGCCCCCCCCCCCCCTTTTTTTTTTTAAATTTGAACAGCTTTTTAGTATGTGTTTCTATGATTACAAAGAAATGAAGGCAATCGTGTTTTCCTGTTTATTCAATATTCCATGGCCATCGAACGCACCCCTTTCAGAATTTGAGCTGTACAAAAAAATATGGATGAAAGATGAAAATGGTGACAAACGAACATCCTGTTCAGGAATATCTTTGAAAAGCATCCCATCTAAAAAGAAAAATTCCAGCGACGGACCTGTATTCACCTAATATTTGGGAATTTGATTGATTACAAGTTACACCAAAAATGGTTAGTATTTAATCTAATAATTCTTGCCTTATCCCAACATGAATAAACACTGATTGACAGTGCTTTATCGAGAAGCTGAGAAAAAAATATCAGGCATTCTCGGGTAGGAATCGAACCCACGATCTCCTGATGACTAGACAGGTGTCTTACCACTAGACCATCGAGAGCCGATGGAAGTGGCGGGCTCGATTCTTCTTCGAGGGTACTTTAATGATACATAATGTCTCTGTCTCGTTAAAAGATAAATTTAAAAATGAGACAAGAATTAACAACGTCAAACGCAAGCTCACGAAGCGATAACATAAAATAACATATTAAGGCCATCGCACAATACACGACTTTTAGTCGTATGACCTTAAGACCAATTTTGAAAATACTGAAACGTGATATAGTATGTCGTCTCACGGCGAGGTACATGCTACTTGAAACTTGGTGAAGTATATTTATCCAGCAAATCGCCTTTAAACAACGTATTATACCGTTTTTTCTTCAGTATTTGCAAAATTGATGTCAAGGTCGTATGACTAGAAGTCGTAAAGTGTGAGGTGGCTTATGAATTTTCAATCGATTTTGTGCTAACATTGGGTAATGGCCTAAATATTTGAATAATACCAACAAGGAATTATATTGACTTTGATATGGCACTAAAATGGAACGAAATTTATTGCTTTAACATTAGGAAATAATAAGTTTGAAGCATTGGAATTAATTCAACCAGGCACTCGATTATCAAATTTCCCGGTGTTTCCCGGTATAAGAACCGAATCGGTTTTTTTTTCAGTAGAGTGGTTTCTTCAAGTCAGTTCAACTGACCTGGTTTCCAAGAACGCCCTACGTTTAATAATAATAATAATTAGATAATTTATATAGCGCAGATACTATATGGATATACTCTACTGCGCTGTGATGTTAGGGTCTGTGGATATTGTTACTAAAATAATAGTATCTGTTTAAAAACAGATACAAAGATGTTACACAACATAACATAACAATTGAACATAGAGATCAGTTTTGGGAGATGTGGCGCTCCAGTTATTCAACTACTTTGTGAACTGCAATAAAAATATCATCAAAATGCATTTTCCAATTGCAATCTACAACATGTTTTTAGTTTGTTTGAATTAATTCGAGCAATTAATGGCTTGCGTCGCTCTCTAGCTCTTCAACAGCACATTGTCCCTACTGCATTATAATGTATATTCTATACATTAGAATACATTCTATACACATTCACATTCTTCAAGGGTCCTACGTGTTACAAGTTTTAAAATTTTTAGTAGTCACCCTTTTTCTACNGGGTAGACTCTTCTTTTAAAGATAACCACTAATAGTAATACCTTTAGAAAGTTCAACAGTGCATTTCATAATCTTAAATCTATCAATCCATTGGTTGTTTGACCCTATAGTAGATTTTATTTTTGTTCTAGAAGCTATGGACTCGCCTTTTCCAAAGTGGCAGAGGTATATGTCCTGCACAAACGTACTAGTAGATGTGTGTTTGCGTAACTTTCGACAATTCTATTTGTATGATCTGATCAGACCCAAATTGCGTCGCATTTTCCTTAAAAGAAGTGTCTACCCCAAAATAATAATCTTTTAACAGAAACTGAAAAGAATTGGTGAGTTAAACAAAAAAAGTTTGAAGAAAATCGGACAAGTACTAAACAAGTACTAAACAAGTACTAAACAAGTTTGAATGAATTTTTAAAGATTTGAAAAAATGGGCAAATAAGTTGAAAATTCCAGAGATGTTTTTGTTTTGTTCATCTATTTTCCTACTCCATTTCAAGAAATATTATTTTGGGGTAGACTCTCCTTTTAATTTGAACAGCTTTTTAGTATGTGTTTCTATGATTACATAGAAATGAAGGCAATCGTGTTTTCAAGTTTATTCAATATTCCATGGCCATCGAATGCACCCCATTCAGAATCTGAGCTGTACAAACATTATGTGTGAAAGATAGAAATGGTGACAAACGTACTTCCTGTTCATGAATATCTTTGAAAAGCATCCCATCTAAAAAGAAAAATTCCAGCGACGGACCTGTATTCACCTCATATTTGGGAATTTTATTGATTACAAGTTACACCAAAAATGGTTAGTATTTAATTAAATAATTCTTGCCTTATCCCAACATGAATACACACTGATTGACAGTGCTTTATCGAGAAGCTGAGAAAAAAAATATCAGGCATTCTCGGGTAGGAATCGAACCCACGATCTCCTGATGACTAGACAGGTGTCTTACCACTAGACCACCGAGAGCCGATGGAAGTGGCGGGTTCGATTCTTCTTCGAGGGTACTTTAATGATACATAATGTCTCTGTCTCGTAAAAGATAAATTTGGAAATGAGACAAGAATTAACAACGTCAAACGCAAGCTCACGAAGCGATAACATAAACTAACATATTAAGGCCATCGCACAATACATGACTTTTAGTCGTATGACCTTAAGACCAATTTTGAAAATACTGAAACGTGATATAGTATGTTGTCTCACGGCGAGGTACATGCTACTTGAAACTTGGTGAAGTATATTTATCCAGCAAATCGCCTTTAAACAACGTATTATACCGTTTTTTTCTTCAGTATTTGCAAAATTGATGTCAAGGTCGTATGACTAGAAGTCGTAAAGTGTGAGCATAGTGAGGTGGCTTATGAATTTTCAATCGATTTTGTGCTAACATTGGGTAATGGCCTAAATATTTGAATAATACCAACAAGGAATTATATTGACTTTGATATGGCACTAAAATGGAACGAAATTTATTGCTTTAACATTAGGAAATAATAAGTTTGAAGCATTGGAATTAATTCAACCAGGCACTCGATTATCAAATTTCCCGGTGTTTCCCGGTATAAGAACCGAATCGGTTTTTTTTTCAGTAGAGTGGTTTCTTCAAGTCAGTTCAACTGACCTGGTTTCCAAGAACGCCCTACGTTTAATAATAATAATAATTAGATAATTTATATAGCGCAGATACTATATGGATATACTCTACTGCGCTGTGATGTTAGGGTCTGTGGATATTGTTACTAAAATAATAGTATCTGTTTAAAAACAGATACAAAGATGTTACACAACATAACATAACAATTGAACATAGAGATCAGTTTTGGGAGATGTGGCGCTCCAGTTATTCAACTACTTTGTGAACTGCAATAAAAATATCATCAAAATGCATTTTCCAATTGCAATCTACAACATGTTTTTAGTTTGTTTGAATTAATTCGAGCAATTAATGGCTTGCGTCGCTCTCTAGCTCTTCAACAGCACATTGTCCCTACTGCATTATAATGTATATTCTATACATTAGAATACATTCTATACACATTCACATTCTTCAAGGGTCCTACGTGTTACAAGTTTTAAAATTTTTAGTAGTCACCCTTTTTCTAATGTCATCAAAATATAAACAATTTATAGAACATGTTTTTTTTAAAATAAAAAAAACAAAAATAAAATTAAATTTATTATGATTGAAAATGGAAGTAAAGTCAAACTGAACTGAACTGAACAATATAAACCCGACACTCCGCTCATTTTGGTCCCTGTCTGCAGGTACGCCGCATCAGTCCATTCATCTGGCGCTCCGTAGTAATAACGGCAGATTGGCAATTTAAAAATAAAATAAGTCAGAATACGTGCTAAAAACTTCTCCTAATTTCGTACATAGATATATTTATGAATGTAGAGCAATTTGTGAATATATCAGCTCGTTTCACATCAATTTCTGTATCCTGACCATACAATCTATACCTTTAACAGCCTTGATTTTGCTGTGTATAGACGGATTATCCGCCTACTTACAATTTCAATGCGTCATTTCCTTATTTTTTTCAATGTCGGGTTTTAATTAAAGCCGTCCGAGTTGACCTCTGTTCAAAGTAAGATTGGCATGTTAACCGCGAACATAAAACAAAACCTTTTTAGATGGTATCATTAGGGAACTTCTAAGAAGGAAATGTCAATCAAGTTTAAATGTCTGGTACTGTTTTAGGTATGACGTACCCATCTCAGACTTTCCACTCCGTTGATGAAGAAAAGGGAAGAAAAGGGGGAAAATGTTACAAATGATGTTGTCTCACCATCCTTGAAATCAGGTCAGGCGGTAACATTATGAAAGAAGTCATGTTAGTATAGGATAGACAGCCTGGGATGGGAAATCGTCCTCGTAATTTCTTATGCGGCTGTGGTGTGAATTATCACCCCCCCCCCCCCCCCNGTGTATAAGGATGAAGAAAAATACTTGTATTTATTTCCTAACTTGATCAATAATCATTCTTCTCTAAAGTTTGAAAAATTATCTTTTATCGAACCCTGAAATCCAGTTCCTCTTTTCACTCTCGGTAGCTGCTTAACTTCCTGAAGACAAATTTTCTGGAGAAACTTGTAAATTATACACCACCATGTCGTTATAGTCACAGTGGTCTCCAAAAATACAAGGCTCGTGGTGAAGGTCGTCCTTTAAAAAAAGTGAAATATGAAAACAAAACCATCCCTGTAAAAAAACGTTTTTATCACTTTCATCGTTTTATTCCTTGGAGCGCGGAAGGGGGGGGGGGGTAAATTCGTGGCTGAAAAATTGTATGTTATCCCTCACACCATCCCACATAACCGTGCAATGGATACAAAGCTAGATACATAACACAAAATGAGAAATAAGCAAACTGTTTTAGATCGGTACATTCACATCTACCGTAGATCATTTGAAGGTTATGATCAAATAGACACGCAGCACAGTGCCGGTGTATAATGGCATATTTGTTCCCCCGCATATTAGATCCGTAAGGACCAGATATGCTGACTCGTCTGGTATTTTTGGTCCCCCGGAGCCATTCTGCTGCTGTCTCGACCCGGTATTTCATTTGGTATCAGTAATTTCGGTCCCCCCCCCCAAAAAAAAAACCTTTTTACTTATGATTTTTGCCACTTTTTAAAAATTAGAAAATTAAATGGAATGGGGGAAAATGGAATACATAGCCCCTATTCTGAGCTAGGTCTCTGCTGGGTACACTAATGAAGTTCTTCTTAATCCTATCTATATCATAATACATGGCGATACTTATCACCATAAAGAAAATTATGGTAGTGTGTAGTAGAAGTAGTGGTAGTAGTGGTTGTAGTCGATCTGAGGGGATCGAATATGCGGCACTCGCCACCAGCATATTTGTTCCCGAAACTACTCGAGGATCTAATATGCTGGGGGACCAGATATGCTCGACACCCGGTCCGGCATATTATGGTAAGCCATTGTGATCATAATTCATCTAATATAATTTACTAATTACATGCGTATCAAATGTATTATAATACGTATTCCATAATTTGTTTTGTTGCCCTTACTATTAGTACGATAAGTGATATGGAGGCGCCGTAGTGTAGTGGTTCTGACTCTCGCCTTTCAACTAGAGGGTCGTAGGTTCGAATCCCACCTATGGCGTCAATTTCCCTCAGCAAGAAATTCACCACACTGTGCTGCACTCAACCCAGGTGAAGAAATGGGTACCTGGCAGGAATTTATTCCTTGGAATGCTTGAGCGCCTAACTGGCTTGCTCGGCAGATATAGCCAGGGTAATAATATGATACCTAGTATCAAGCGCAGTAGAGTATATGCATATATTGATTGCGCTATATAAATGGACCTATTATTATTATCTAATATAATCTATTATATCCCTTACACTAAGATCGTTGCATTGACAGTGTACAGGCGAGAAAAAATGAATAGATTTGCTAACAAAGCCGTTTGCCATTGAATAGTACANAAAAATCGTTTTTGTTTTTTTCATCGTTTTGTTCCTTGGAGCGCAGTAGGGTGGAGGGGTGAATTCGTGGCTGAAAAAAAAATCTGTCTGTACACCATCTCACATAAGCGTGCAATGGATACAAAGATAGATACACATAACACAAATGAGAAAAAGCAAACTCTTTTAGATCGGTACATTCACATCTACCGTAGATCATCGGTAGTTTATGGTCAAATAGACGCGTGTAGTGAGCGTCGTGGTGTAGTGGTTCTGACTCTCGCCTTTTTGGCAGCGGTTCGAGTCCTACCCATGACGTTAATTTCCTTCAGCAAGAAATTCATCCACACTGTGCTGCACTCAACCCAGGTGAAAAAATGGGTACCTGGCAGGAATTCTTTGGAATGCTTGAGCGCCTAACTGGCTTGTTCGGCAGTTATAGCCAGGGTAATAATATGGTACCTAGTATCAAGCGCAGTAGAGTATATGCATATAGTGATTGCGCTATATAAATGGACCTATTATTATTATATTCTCTAATATAATTTACTAATTCCATGCGTATCCAATGTTTTATGATACGTATTCCATAATTTGCGTTTGTTGCCCTTATCATTAGTATGATAAGTGATATGGAGGCGCCCTAGTATAGTGGTTCTGACTCTCGCCTTTCAACTAGAGGGTCGTAGGTTCGAATCCCACCTATGGCGTCAATTTCCTTCAGCAAGAAATTCACCACACTGTGCTGCACTTGACCCAGGTGAGGTAAATGGGGACGGCAGCGATTCATTCCTTGGAATGCTTGAGCGCCTAACTGGCTTGCTCGGCAGATATAGCCAGGGTAATAATATGGTACCTAGTATCAAGCGCAGTAGAGTATATGCATATAGTGATTGCGCTCTATAAATGGACCTATTATTATTATTATTATTATATGTTATAATTTACTAATTCCATGCGCATACAATATATATTTTATAATACGTTTGTTGCCCTAGTTACGATAAGTGATATGGGAACGTACTATTACATAATACTTTATAACATAGTTATACTCAAGACAATTGCGGTTAAAAGACTTTCATAAACTCTTTTCATTTCACTCTCTCTCTCTCTCTTTCTCTCTCTCTTGTAAGCATCTAATGTCAATTATCCTTTTATTGTTAAATTGTTTTTAGTATAATTTGTAAATAAAGTTTTCATTTTAAAAAGTCAAAAGTTTCTCTCTCTCTCTCTCTCTCTCTCTCTCTCTCTCTCTCTCTCTCTCATACGCTCTCTCAGTGTCACAAGCAGATCAGAGAAGTTACTTTGTGCGATTTCATTAGATTCTACGAAAATACATATATTTTCTTCTAATTGAGAGTGTAATGATTGTTTTTAATGTTCGGGTGTTGTTCGCTATTGAGCTAAGGATATGAAACACAAATTAATGATTTGCCACAGACTTACGATTGATTGAATCTCCTGGACAAACTCCCGTACCGGCTTACGTATCAATGGGGTTGTAGTAATCGTATCTTTGCGCCAATATTAATAAAGAAGAAGGGCTCCCAATCACAGTATTTAGGGAAAACTTTGCTAGTTTATTATTGAGTTTCTTACATGATTCAGACGCGGCTCACAGAGAGCGTGTAACATTCGGATAACATTGAGTTTACGAAATCNTAATTAGTAATCATGAATATTCATGAAGGAAGTTAGGATATTGTTATTTATATCATCATATCAATATTTATTGCACTTGATCATTTTGGACGTTAGAGGGCACTTTTCAAGAAATTAATGCTGAGGTACGCTTGTACGCAGTGTTTTACGGTAGTCTTTGTTCCTTCCTTGGTATATGTTTATGTTAATTGTTCATGTTATCTTCTATATTGTATTTTGTTTTAAGCGCTTTGTACCATATATTTTGAAAAGGCGCTATATAAGAACTTTTTGTATTGTATTGTATTGTATTCCCATGTTTGGATACCTCGAGCATGAAAGCATTTGGAGTGGAACGCAATACCACTGCCGAAACGCAATCCGATAACAGATTACAGATTACATGATACATCTTAATGTCACTACGTGTGATGGTGTAACATGTATGCATGTTATCATATCCTGGAGAGCTCAATAAGGGTTAATTGAGAAAAGGAAAACACCTGCACAAATATCACTGGAAGTGATGTAGAGGGCAATCATTCACAGACTTAGCAGAGTTTAGATGAGTTCCCTCCTTTTTGAAGGTCTTTATAGATTCTTGGGGGTTTTAATTATCGAATGATCGGGGGAAGAAAATCAGATTTAAATCACTAATTGGGTTTACCTCATACCAAAAGCACTAATAACACGGCGAAAGTAGGCAGCAAGCAATCATATATTCCAGTTTCAAATTGTTGGTCAAGAGACTTGAATGTTAGCTGAAATGAAGAGTGTCTTCCAGCGAAATATTACTCTGCTGTGGGGCTCTTAACATTTATTCTTTCCTTTATTTCATCTCATTTCTTTGGATATAACTTCCAACAAAAAATAAATCAATACAGTGTAGCCATCGGAAAAAAAGGTAATATACATTATTAAAGATTGTGCACATTTTTCAAGCATCATCTGACATAAGTTTTTTTTTCAATTATACGTAAGTGTACAATCTTAATTACGAGAGTAGGAGAAAACCTATAAGACTGTCATTCCAACGTTTGTTCAGAACTGATAGATACTTATTTCAATTTACATTTCATCGACGGATAAAGAACGAATGTTAAAGATTGTTCAGATAAAGTCAGACATTTTAAAAAGAGAGGAATTGTGTATGTGATGGATTTTTCCAAGATTTTTGCCTACGGTTAAATTAACCCGCCACGTTTACATGAATAACGAAATGTATTACTGGCGGGCAAGAATGCTGTGACATATTCCATGTCAGAAACGGGCACTCTCGAAAATTGGTCGAGAATATTGGTAGCGACCCCCTCCCCCCTCCTCGTTCTCATTATACCTCTCTCCGGAGCATGCCAATCAGGCTATCCCTCACTCAAAAATGACGTGTCGTAAGTAGGTTGAAATGGGACTGAAATGGAAAAGCAGGACTCTGTGAAGAGCAAAACAAGAATGTTGAGTGCTCCCCTATCTCGCCGCGGACTTATGGATGGTGACGGGATATGAAAACTGATAGCTGGCCGGGAAAGAAAATATTTCATGATATAATGTTCGCCAGACTTGGGCGAGATGAAAATGCCTGCCCATGGGGGAAAGAGAAAGGGTGCTTTCAGACAAGAAAACTTTCCAAGAGAATGGAAATAAGAGACGATCAAAAAAGGCCGTCCACCGTAGCAGGACGACATCGGTTTTCATGGACTGGGTCAATTTTTGTACATTTTATTTTGTACTGCAACAAGTAGAAATAACCGTTGCCAAACAGAACTGTTTTTATAAACCGATAGAGAACACATGGCAATTGATTTGACGGTGCTATTCCAACTGCAATTACAATTGTTATCTAGTACTTATGGTGTGATAGGCAGACCATAAAGATGTACGTATTGGACTATTAGTATAGTTTAGTGTAGGTGCTAAGCAAAAGTTTTGCTCATAATGAGGGCAATGTCTCATGGTTGATTCAGCGCTGTAGCTGACACCTTCTAGGTTTATATTCAAACATTGCCTATGCTATTGTCGCTTCCAAAGAATGGAAAATAACTATTCTTCCTATCGCTTCGAAAGTTTTAGATGTGAAGGGACCTCAAGAGAGTAATCTGCTTCCCCCAAACGGCTACACTGATGCACTTTCTCCGCTGGAAATCATCCCCTTTTCGATCGAACATGAGATGTGAAACGAATGTTAAATCAACATGATTCCTGAAAGCACGTCTACTTACTCCCACAGGAGCCGTGTGCATCGATTCTCATTTTTATCTTTATGATGTCTTCAGTAACAAAGAAAATCATGAATTTCAAAATTGCTCCTAGACTTGATCTTTACTAGTTGTTCATTTGGTATCGATGTCGTGGAAATTCAGTATGGATGGCGCATACTGACTCGCCCTATCGAAAAAAAGAAAATCTAAATATTGTGAAACACACAGCAAAATTATATTTCTATTACAACTCAAAAATATTAAAAGACCGATTAATAAAAGGTATATCCACTTCAATTGATAAAGAGGGATTTTTACACACTTCAATATACCTGGCATTCCCGGACAGCGACAAAAAGGAAAGGAATTTTTCGAATTATTTTTCGAGAAAGATGGAGATGTTAAAATAGTAGAGGATGAAGAAACTGATGAAGGAACGAAGAAGAAGAAGAAGAAGAAGAAGAAGAGGAAGAAACAGAAGAACAAGAAGAAGACAAAAAACAACAAGAAGGAACAGAAGAAGAAGGAGAAGAAGAGGAAGAGGATGAGAAGAAGAGGAAGAGGAGGAGGAGAAAGAGGAAGAGTAGGAGGAAGAGGAAGAGGAGGAGGAAGAGGAGGAAGAAGAGTAGAAAGAGGAGGAGAGGGTTAAGAAAAAGAAGGAGATCATGAAGAAGGGGAATGAAGAGGAACAGGAAGAAGAATTAAACAACAGGAGTGACAGTAAGAATAGTAGAGGGAAATAAACAAGAGAGGGTGCATGCATATGCGTGTATGTGGTGTATTGTATTGGAGGGACTTAGGAGAAAGAGGGCTAGCATATATTTTTTTTGTGTGTGCGTGTGTGAGTGTGATTTAAATAATACAGGTACTGTAAATGAAGCAAACATTGCAAATGAGAAACAGACAGATAGACAAAGGGCGTGTGTATCGCGTAATGGGTGTATGTTTTCGTGTGTGCGAGGGTTTGAGGGTTTTTTGTGATTGGGTGTGGTAAGGTATATGTGTGAGTATATGTGATTCAAAGAGGTTTATATCTGTACAGTGTACAGTGGGTGTGTGTATAGTTGTGGACAGTGGGTGTGTGTGTGTATGTTTGTGGACAGTGGGTGTGTGTATGTTTGTGGACAATGGGTGTGTGTATGTTTGTGTAAAGTGGGTGTGTGTATGTTTGTGGACAGTGGGTGTGTGTATGTTTGTGGACAGTGGGTGTGTGTATGTTTGTGGACAGTGGGTGTGTGTATGTTTGTGGATAGTTGGTGTGTGTATGTTTGTGGAATGTGGGTATGTTTGTGTTTGATAATGTGAGTAAGGTACCTGAGTGGGTGTGGTTTAGGTGTTTGTGAGAATATGTGATTTGAGAACACGTATGCGAAATTGACAGCCAGACAGACAGATTTGCAAGGAAGGGCGATTTGGCGAGGACAACATTCCCCTCACGTGACGAACATTGAGCCCATGAGAGATGGCACTTAATTACCCTCGAAAATCCCCAAGTCTCGTCTCAAGTCATCAACATGATTAAAGTGATTCAAATTGGGCGGCATATAAAAGGCATCATTGTCGACCAGCATTACACGTCCAGAGGTTGGTCAGGTATGAGTAGATTACAGGTTTGTACTCACATGTTGAATGTATTCATCTCGTATTTAAACAAAAGTCATAAACTCATACATTCTACTTACACCTTAAATTTTTGTTTAGATATACGCAACAATTGAAATTTGTTTAAAGCAAGCATTTTGAGGACCATAATTATCATTTGGAAATATCATTCAGATAATAACCATTAAAATGTTATTTGAAATTCAGTATATCAGAGCAGAAATGATATCATTATCGAATGTCTAGTCCCGTATGACCAAACTATTCCAACTCGAAGCGAAAAAGTAATTTTGTAGGCACCGCGAACCTTGAATTTTTAAAAACTTTTCTTAATATGAATACAATTTATATGGCGCCAAATTCACTCTTTTTAATGTTCAAGGTGCAACAATAAAAATATGTGAAGCGGCAGAGTTTTCTTGTCAATCTATGCTCAAATTTATGAACTTTTATTCCATTACACGTAAAAACAGGTGTGTTAACATGGAATTAGCTTCAAAATGATCTGAAGTCCATGAAATGTGCTTTCTTCGGGTCAACATAATCTTTTGCGTTTATACAAACATTTTAAAACGATTTTTTCGAGCATGTCGAATAAATTGCCAAAAGGGATGTCGTCAATATGAAATCTTTCTGAAGCTACAAGTGGTATGGTTTGGGTCAAAAGTATAGTAGAATTGGAAATGTTTGATAAACCTGCAATCTGTAGACATTTAAAGGAGTCAACAAAATAATGTATATAAACACGATATAAACTACTTTCGAAAAATAAAGTCGGTCGAAGGAGAATAGACCCGTTCGCTGTGAATAGAACTGAGCGGACACAACAATAACAAACCGGTTACGATTTGAATAGCATTACAAAGAACCATTAAAATGGTGTTCGACTTTATTTTGGAAAACTTACTTTGGAAAAGAATGTCATAATTTAAAACAAATCTTATTCATGAATTGTTATTCATGACTAGGATTAGGTGGATTATTTTGATATCAGTAGAAATTCATTCAAATATGTCATAGGAAACGAGGTTCAATCTATTCTATACATATCCTTTTAAAAAAACTCAACCATAATATCGGAAGCATTATTCTATTATGTCCCAAAATTAATATTGATCGAGTTTCTCACTTCATTTTTACTAGAAATTTTACAAAACCTTTACAAATTTAAAAACTGTACAGCAGAAATCATGTTTTAGCATCGCAAACTTAATATACTTATGCTGTATTGTGCTCGTTTTCTTCTTAGAATCAATAGTTTTTTTTTCTTTGCCGAAATAGAGCTTGTTATTTGCCATGCATCACTAGTCAAGCGATATGGCATCCTTAGAGAATTCGGAAGAACCGATAATTGTACAAACGAAAGCATTTTAAGACTCTCGGTGAGTGAAAAGAGCTGTAGTTTGAATTGTTAAACCCATTTTAATTCAATCAAAAGAGGCGTATTTTGATATGGTTGGTGGTGATTTATTGTGTTTAAATTGCATCGAGTAGTCGTAATATTTCCCACTCTTGTTGTATGTAGGAGAAGCAAGGGATTTTTTCAAGCAGAGTAAACAATTATATACCTTCAAATAATAGAAAATTGTACGTAGCAGGAAACCATAATAAATTCGCTGTGTAGGATTAGAATTTATTAGGCAACCGTTCCTCAAAATTTTAAGAACTCCCATGCCCCAAATAATAATTTACCCCATGAGAAAAGCACTTTCTGACAATATATACAAATACCACTCCCTTCGATACAGACAAGGCCTATTCAATGTTCAGACATCTTTGTTATTTGATACAATAATAGCAATGATAATAATGGTGGTGATTATACATAATATTTATTTAGCACTTAATAAGAAGCTTTTTAGGCGTTCTGTGCATTATTACCTGGCTATAGAAAGGCTAACAAAATAATGGTTATATGGTGCTCATTGAATTCAAGGAATAATTTCTTCCTGTTCGTACCATTCACTTCGCCGGGGTTGAGTGCAGCACATTATGGATACATTTTTTACTAAATAAAATTAACATCATGGGTAGCAATTGAACCGCCGACACTCTACTTGAAAGGCGGGAGTAAAAACCGCTACACCACAACGCTTCCACGATACTTGATTTGACTGCCTTAGTTTTCATACTTAAATGAATTTAAAGAGTAATTAACCTTAAATAATATATATGCACATGAATTAATTCTTATCTATCTGTGTAAATGCCGGTACAACACCTAGAAACGTAAATTATCATACAAAATTTGCAGTAACTTCTAAAAAAAAGCCTTAATTTAAGGAACATGAGCTCGTATGAAAAAACACATGAGCTTAGAATGTTTGTCAATAAAAGTGACTTCTCTACATTGATTCATTCTCAAATTTGCTATCTAACAATAAGGGACAGTTTAATGGTTATGCCAATGTCCAGTTGGGGCGAAATGTCTAAAAAAAAAACAACAGACGTCGGCTATAACAATTAACCTATTTTCCCCACGATACAGACACATTTTCCGAATTGTTTTATGACATTTGAGCACATTATTTTTGTAAAAAAAAACATCCTGATAAACGATCAAAATGGTCGATTTAAAAACTAATGGGGCTTTTGAGAACTCTGCATATATGACGAACAATTACGTCATAAGTATTTTATGATGATGACGGTGGTAGTGGACCAGGTGGTGGTGGTGGTGGTGGTGGTGGTGGTGGTGGTGGTGATGGTGGTGGTGGTGATGATGATGATGATAAATATCATCATCCTTATTATCGCATTATTTTATTAGTATCATTATTATGAATTGAATGCTATATCATGATCATTGCTTGATATTATTACCATCATTATTTGTGTCTTGCAAAACGTTTTCAAAAAAGAGTCTCACACATAGCGGCAATTTATTTGAGCCATCTTCGAATAAATCCCCTTTAAAATACCGTTATGTACAGAAACTGTATTACGCGTGAAAGCCGACAGAAGCACGAGGCGTGTCACTTTAACAATAAGAACAATAAAAAGAAAAGCTGCATTATCTGTTTTGTCTGGTAAACTATCGCATCTATTCACCAAAACGTGCCATGAAGCCGATTAGCTGTACTAAGTCGAATCTCAAAGGAGTGATAATCATCCGTCTGGCCGGATTGCAGGCTTCAAAGAAGCAACTGGTGAGATCTTGTAGGCTTCACAGGTGGAAAATCCTTACAAGTTTCTTAAAAGCTCAGTCCGAGGCACATAAATCGGAACATTTCTGTGGTCCGGGCAACCCCTATAAGGTTAAAGCCCCCTTAGTCCTATGCGAATACACCACTTTCGTAATGTACTCAACATTTATGCACGCTTCTTTGTCAAACGCACAATGACAAAATAATTTGTTCACCTAGCTGATATGAAATAATCATTTTAATAATAATAATAACAATAATAATAATAATAATTTGATGTCATATCTTGATAGAGAACTTCCCAACGAAACTTTCATACCATCTTTAATTGGATGTCTGCATGCATGACATGGACAAGAGATGATTATTCTGAAGGTGTAAAAATCAGCCGCTTGCGCCAAGTGGCTGGGTGAAGATGAGAGAACTGTGGCCCTGACAGACAAAGGCACTCTCAAACATGCACGTGTGTGTGTGCGCGCACACACACACACACACATGCAGAAATGAACAAAAACATACTTATTTGGGGTTTTGTCGCAAGAGCCTTCTATTCGCAAAAAAAAGAACTCCTCTGCATGTTCTAGGGATATTTGAAATCTTGAGTATTGAATAGTCCACCTGCAGACATTGTGTGTGTATATTTGTGTGTATTTGTGTGGATTTGTTTGTGGTATGCGGGTCGATGTGTGTGTGTGTGTGTGTGTGTGTGTGTGTGTGTGTGTGTGTGTGTGTGTGTGTGTACATGTATGTTTGTGGGTTTGGGTGAGATTTTCTCTATGAAAATAAGCTAAGAATAATTTAGAACTACTTGCAAATAAAATATTTATACCACACTAAACGATTAAAATCTAGCATTATTATTTTGACATTAGGATTCAGTTCGGCGTCCCACATGGTTTCAGTTTAGGTCCACTCTTGTTCTATAGGCATATTTCTAATTGAATCATTATGGCCGCTGTTCAGGCGTGGGCCATATTATACTACTGCAAATAATTCAACAAACCCCAGAAAACAAAATACATAATCCTGCCAAAGGCTTGATACATGTAAGACATCTGAAGATGAATTTACAAAACACAACTGTAAATGAAAAATTGTAGAAGGAAACGTATGTAGTTAAAAAGAAATAATAATAGGGTTGATCTCCGATATTCATAAAAGGGAGACAATTACAATTAGCACAAAAAAAAAAAAATAAAATTAAAAAAAATAAAAGAATTTAAAAAAAAAATAAATAGAGGAATTTATTTCCCTGGATAAAATTGAAGGACGTACTTGTGAATTCGTGTCAAAGGAGGTCACTTCAAGTCACTAGAGAGAGAAAGTTGAACACATCACCCTCTACTTAACTAAGCATGATGGCGGTGACACAAAAGATATCGTAATTAATTATCCCCACCTACATTATCACTACACTTAGAACACGGGTAAATATTTTCCTTCGTAATTGGGCCGATATTAAACCCGTCCATCTAATTAATAGTGCTCTCATCAGCACCGTTTGGTAAATTATGTTTTCATGGAAGTTTGGGCAAACATTAAAATTGTTGTTGAGATTACTGGATAATAGATCATCGGATGATAAATGCGTCCACTATGCACGTCGCATCTCGCCTAACAAATTTGGAAATGTATATAATCAGTTAGCTTCATTCTCCAAATTGATGGGAGATTTAAATTAATCTTCCAAACAATGCGGGGCACAGCATTATCCGGTCGTTGGCCGGGCTGATTGGCACAGCACCATGCCAACGTTCCATGGACTAAATATATATTTTTCATAGTGCAAAACATTCTTCATAGGATAAATCATCGATCCACTTCTTGTCTAAGATTCTGTATATTCTTCGTCACAAATAGGATAATTCTAAAGTTAATAACTAATGAATCTCCTCTTTTCTTCACAACATTATTCAAGTACCATTAAGAATATCTCACAAAAGCCAGGTTTGAGCCTCGAATTGTCCTCAAAATGAAGCGAATGACATTTTATAGGGTTGTCTACGATCAAGTGTCGACTTTACAACAGATCCATATTGATTACTTCATAATCCTCCTTACATCTTCAGCTAGCAGAAAGCATCACCATGGGCGTGTTCTCACGAGAATGAAGAAGGGCCCCTGGCCTGTCTCAATGCACTAAGGTCACGATGTATTGTACAACATTGCAGCGGGCTAAAGTAAATGATATGTGTAAATGGGAGCGCCGTTGCTGCTTACGCAGTAATTCTTAGGGTTTCTTTTTTCATTTGTATGATTAGAAAGATTTCCTTGTCAATTTATTTTGGATTTAATTTCGCACTGTTCTCGAATTTCAAACAATCCGAAATTCACAATTAAAAGGAATTAAAGCCAAATATTTCTTCTGTCTGAAAGATTGTTACGCCATCGTCCGCTGTGCATGCATCATGATGTAATGAAAATGGATCTACACATCTTTAATATTTAGTTTAGTTTCATTGATATTTTAACATATTTATCGATATTTTGTATTGCATTTCAGAAAATCTTATGTAAAACCACAATAACTTTGCCAAACAATTTATACTACTGTAATGGTCTTGATTGGCATAATGAGGATTCCAACATTTGTACATAGCCTGCAAATTTTATGCAAAAATTTGAGTCAAATGCACGATGTTTATGTTTGTGTACACCTAATTATCAGAGAGATGGGTATCTCCCTGTATAGATGAATGCATAAATTCGATAGGGGAAATATGCATTGCATGCAATGGTTGACGCTAGGTTGGGATAAATATAATGTATGTATATATAAAACCTCCTACTGAGCATTTTCACTACATGATTTTCTATTAATAGCCTGCGTTGTCCGCCAGACTGCCAGTTAGGTCGAGGGAGAATGTATTGTCACAAATTATGGATGGTTCTGACAGCCTTTCTTACAAATTATGGATGTGCCTTAATGCGAGTGCTAACAGACCGTTTAAAAGGAATGAACAAGCAAGATATGCAGAGACAAAATAGATCGTGGAGATCCTAAGTAGGTTTACATTGCACACAAATAGACTTGCTTAAATCAAAGTTTCCAAACAAAAATTTGTTGATAGATCAAGTAAAGCCTCGGGAAATGATTCGGAATAATATACGAGTTCACTAATTGATTAAAATGTATGCACGTTTCATCCGAACAAACGTATTTACGTGATATAGCTTTCAAACATAAGAGTAAAAAATGGACTACAATACTTGGAATTGGAATTCAGTATGCCTGCATTTTTGTTGCTATGTCGGATAATTTCGGACAAACCGGACAAGCTTTTGGATTGTCAAGAACAGCCTTTGTGTTAGAGGTATGCGCGAAATTGTCACAATTTATTAGTAAACTGGGCCTCGTAACATAAAGATTATTAATCGATCGTACGATTGATATCAATCGTTAGTCTATGGGAAATCATATACAAAAGATTGGCGATTGATCGCAATCTGTTTTCTGTTACATGCCCCTGGTCTATTGAATGTTAACGAAAGTTTGGACACGCATTCAAATATCCAAATATGTTATGCAAATAACAAGCGAACAAAAATCAAACATGAAAAAAAAAAATCAGATTTAATTTAATGTACACAAATTTATTGATTCATGTTTGCCACCTAAACAAATTATTTTTCACCTGTCACCAGACTTAATATTTCACGATAGTCAGAATGCAACATTCATGTTGCTAACTCGGATAGACATTGTAGCTTGTCCGACCTAGCAACATGCATTCCTTTCATCTATTGAATAGGCTGGAGGATTTATACTAGGCCTATGCGCGTTTCTTGCAGACGAACGAAGTAAACCGGTACCAATGGGCGGGTTTACTACTAGATGCAAATTCTATGCATACCTCTAACACAACGGTTGTTCTTGACAACCTGAAAGCTTGCCCGAGGCTTGCCCGACATAGCATTAAGTAATGTATGCAAACTGGGTTCCAATTATTGTAGTCTCNAATAACAAGCGAACAAAAATCAAACATGAAAAAAAAAAATCAGATTTAATTTAATGTACACAAATTTATTGATTCATGTTTGCCACCTAAACAAACTACTTTTTCACCTGTCATCAGACTTAATATTTCACAATAGTCAGAATGCAAGTTGCAAACATTCATGTTGCTGACTCGGATAAGCATTGTAGCTTGTCCGACCTAGCAACATGCATCCCTTTCATCTATTGGATAGGCTGGTGGATTTATACTATGCACGTTTCTTGCAGACGAACGAAGTTATGTGTTATTCCTTATAAACCGGTACCAATTCGAACGAACATACTTGGAATTCAGTTTGCGTGCACAACTTGTTGCTATGTCGAGCAAGCCTCAAGTGAGCAAATGGTTCCGCATGGAACGATTAACATAGACATGTGCACAACATTTTGACTACATTATGATAAACCTCGATCGGTAGCAACTCGAATTTCGTTCTTCGTGTTTTTCAGAGTAGTGGACAGCACATCATTGCTTAAAAAAAAACTCGGAATTGTAGCTAAACAAACATGATAAAGTCCTATGAAGCAACATTAGAGAGCGAATAGTAGGCCTAAACCAACATATCACACGAACCTGTATTATTGGGCAGTATTCGCAAAACCTGGGTATTGATTTAGGTGGGGTTAGCGGTTAGTAAACATTTAACGATCGAAACATCAACAACGGGTAATTGGCAATGTACAAGTTTCACTCTTACCTGTGATATCTTTCACCAAGGGGTTCTAAGAATAGGCAGGTTCTTGTTAGAGGTCCGTCCAAATCGGCATCACTTGACAATTCAGTGATCTCTATTCGTTTAATAATTACAGTCTGTGATCAGATGGGACGGGATGAGGTACAACATAAAGTGATTCCCTTCTCAAAATTCTGTCAATGAAATAAATACCATCCCTTTCAAAGGGATCACTGTATGGGACGCACGCCGATCAATATTCGAGTCTCGTACAACACAGGGTGTCTTTTTTATCTCGCAAAAAATCCTAAGTCTCCTCCATATCGTCCAATCGGAGGATAAGAAGAGATATATTTTATCTCAGTTTCAATCAAGAAATCTCGGATACCGTTATCGTCCAGTCTATCTTGCTTTCGACGGCGAAGAGTTGCAAGATTGTGGGTCGCGATTGAAATGGAACTCGGCGATGTTTGACAGGGATATGGCTGGGGTGATGGGATGGCAAACAATAGGAAACGAGGTGTGAATTAACTTCGCCTCAGGGTCCGAAAGTAGCTAATATCAAGACTTTCGAAGAATCGACGAATAAAATGGTGGA
Organism: Temnopleurus reevesii; assembly: GCA_036244855.1. Lineage (NCBI taxonomy): Eukaryota > Metazoa > Echinodermata > Echinoidea > Temnopleuroida > Temnopleuridae > Temnopleurus > Temnopleurus reevesii. The sequence continues at coordinate 49,350 of BQKZ01003412.1, forward strand.
GGATCTCTCCATGCGCATAAGATAAGCCAGAAAACAACGCGAAATCCCTCCGGTGGGACTGTATGTGTTAAGCAGACGATTTGGCGTATCACTTTCTCTCTCTCTCTCTCTCTCTCTCTCTCTCTCTCTCTTTCTCTCTCTCTTTTCTCTCTCTCTTTCTCTCTCTCTCTCTCTCTCTCTCTCTCTCCTGCTTTTAATCAGAGCTCAGCGAAGAGAAATTGGCTACGGGAGAGTGTTATCACCTTGTCCATCGTAATCACTCTCCGTGTATCTCACCTGAGTCGCGGCTCCACCAGTTCTGGCATCCACCGAGGAACAGGTAGATTACAAGATATTGATAACCCGGAGGTGAGATGAATTATTGGTGTCAGAAGAAAGAGCGAGTCGTATCGAGAAGTGGCAGGTCGTATGGGGTTTCGAAGGAGAAAAACAACACGATTATGAGCTTAGTGGGACTACTGAGCGAGACCAAGGAACTGGAACCTGTTTTACACCTCATTTGATTTGGATCGATACAGCTGAATGCTAGTCTACAAACCCAGAAAAACGAAGACGGTATATCTTGTGCTTAATTCTCGCAGGAGTGGGCCTAATTGTGTCTGATGTGAAGTCTACCAGCGTTCCTGTAACCACAATAACGCAGAAAATCAATAATGAAAAAAGATAATGCTTTTCGTGGTGTTATAGAAACTGTTTGGATTGGGTCTGCTTTGTAGACTAACTTAACTCGAGCCACATTGGCTGATTTCAAGGAGAATTTTCCTTTCAATACAAGGATTAGAAGATTCCTATTAAAGATCATATCCCAATCGAGACAAATTCGTGAAATTAGTTACTGATGACCTACCCTATTAAAACAATAGTATACCAGACATTTTAATGCCCACCTATAGGTGTGAGGGCCCGTTCAAAAAATGTCAATGTTGGTTGAAGTTTAAACCGAGAGGTTGATTTTGTGACGTCAAGATGGCGCGACTCTGCAGTCAACAAAGCTTGTTTAAGGAAACTCATTTTGATGATGTATGATACATAATTTTTGCATCATTAAACCAGGGAGAAGGATCCCTGATTAAACTTTACAACCTGTATAGTGTGGTTCAATAATATCACAGTCGTAACTTTGGGGCTGACCCCCTTTGCACCGTGTAACATTTAATTATATTTTAGTCTGACACAAGGCACATGTTTTAAAACTTTTACATCATACTTCCTCAGACAGTCAGGTAGCGTAATTAGTACGGCTAATTAAGAAGTATATATAATATTTCTCTAGGGTAGCCAAGTTAAGATACATCAACCAGATTTGGAAAAAAGTAGCCTCGACTTAAAATCTGAGCAAAAAAGGTAGTGCGTAGCGCAACGGTTCTGACTCTCCCATTTTAGTCAGATACTGCCCATGAAGTTGATTTCCTTCATACAGGAAGACATTAATCCACATCGTGCTTGATTTGCTATGATGGCGTCATGTTGTTGAAAGCAAGATAAGTAACGCTCGGGTAATAACAGCATAAATGATTTGAGTGTAATG
>BQKZ01003412.1:51558-64318 GCA_036244855.1 Temnopleurus reevesii
CCCCCCCCCCCCCCCCCCCCCACACACACACACGCACGAACGCACATACAAATCTTCTATGTTTTTATTTTGTTTTTATTTTGTATTGAATCCTTCTTGAATACAACCCTGGTGTGAAATTTAGCAATCACGCGAGTTATCGGGAGTTATGGCGAGCGCTATTTTTTTAACAACTTGAGCAGGTCGCGATCAACTTGCCGCTCCAAAACAAAACAAAATACATAAATAAATTGTTTGGGTGCTTTGCATCTATTGCTCGACCTTAACTTTTTTTGTTTGCTTTTTTACACTCACATTAAAAAAGTTCCCGGAATAATCATTAAAAGAAGATTGAAATACAACATTAAAATACCATCCGAAAGTAAAAAGAATATAGTAATAATGAACTTTCCGACTGACCGAATCCATTTTTCGAAAAATGATTTGTTGTTGTCATTGCAATAATTTTTCTTCTCTTTTTTTGCCTAATTGAGAAAAACTCTCACATATAATGCTCTTGTGCGATGTCTGTCTGTCCATGACAGTCTGTAGTCTGAGATTGAAATTGATTTGAATCGATGAAATCAATAGAGAGTACATGGATCGTCCATCATCGCATCATGAAGATGACATGATCGGAAGTCTATCTAATGTCTACCAAGAGTTCCTGGTAATAAAGTAGCCCCTCATTATATTCTCGTATCCTGCAAAACAAAAGTTCCAGATCATTAATCGTAATATTTGTTGTTTTGAAAAATTCGGTGAATACTCCCAAAGTCCGTTGTTCCAAAATAATGTTTGTTCATTCATTGCTTAACGGTTTGTTATGTCATGCCTGTAATTATTGTAAAAAAAGATAACATGCAAATATAATTAAGAATCTTTAATCATCCCAGACCTGACAGATATGGACCGAAATTAGCCCAACTGATATAGCCAATACACTAAGTGAATCACAAACAACCCGTGATCGATCATAGCGAACATTGAGAGAGGAAAAAGTTTAGTATTTGTTTAAAATCCATCCCATCCAATTTGGGTCTACACGATTATCATTAAACACAAAGCAGCATTTCAGAATATAAGAGAAATATATATTACCACATTCTTTGGGGAAGCTATATTTCTTTCTAAATTTGGGCTCACGCATTAATTACCATATTCGATCATGATGATTTTCACACACAAGTTGGTAAGAGATCATGTAACATATTTGAATAATATGATGTCATAGTTTAGAAGCCCGCCAAAAGTCGCACATGGGGCGCCCACGGCGTACATTTTTCATCCTTAGCATGAGGAAAAAAAATTGAAAATAAAAATCAATTTGGTATTTATAGTTTTTAATAATTCATCACTTTTGAATATTAGTGATTTTTCGAAGCCAAAAAATCCATCGAATTCATGCAGGCTCTGTAATCAAAGTAAACAGCTCCCAACCAGGTCTTCACAATAGTTTTAACGACATATAAACGAAAATTGTTTCCCGTTTGAACATCGCTTCTTCAAATATTCTTCGGAGAATATGCTATTCTGGATGTATTGTGAAGGCTTGAATGTTTATTTTGTCAATTTTTTGTCTGTTAACAAGCTCACAGCGAGTGTTTTCCGGGTTGTCCCTGGATGGCCTGGAATGAGAGATCTTAATCACATTCATCCCCACACTGTGAGCAGAAGGGACAAATAAATACACTCCATTCAAGCATCAATAATAGCTAGATGCGCATGAAAGAAATTTCCTTCCCTCTTATACTGTGGGGACATGTCGAACTAGGATCGTACCTGTTCGGTGAAAGAATATGGAAGCTGCTTCCTTATGTGTTCATGAAGCTATTGTTATTAGTTGAATGAAGTCGCTTATTTTTCTTTTCTCAGGCCTGTCCTCCTTTCTGCTCACAGTGCAACCATCAAAATGCTCCAAAACAATCACATTATCTAAAAGGAAATTGCCAAAAAGAGAGAAAGGCGGGTCAATTATTCAGACGGTTAATCGAGATCAATACCACCCCAAGACTCAAAACACAGCAGCCTGGGACCGATTATTCGAAATGGTCTTAGCTATCCTCTTCTTGCTAAGACGTCTTGACTTCTTGTGCCATCCTCGTAACATAGACATTAGCGTTGACACGACTTTGTTAAGAGGGTGGCGTAAGAACTTAAGACGCCTAAGCATGAAGAGGATAGCTAAGACTATTTCGTGCAATTGCCCCCAGCATGAATTTTTAAAATGTCAGCGGTCATGTCTGTCTTGAGACATTCTCCTAATTTCTTCATCGGTGATTCCGGCTCATTGCGCTTGGAGGGCTTGATTAAAGTTCAAGGTAGGAGAATTAAAAAAAATGCGGGGGTTAAGTAATTATGTTTATTTCACCAATTAAAGATAAATTTCCACAATGCTTGCGAAAACGGGGTTACATCAAATGTATTTTTATAAAATTATAGAGGCTTTTTTTTTCAATGATAACAGCATAGATGAGGTGTGGGCGTTGGGAGGGAGCAGGCGCAACAGGTAGTTTGCTCTGTTCTCTGTTGAAGAAATCATGCATGGCGACATTTAGCAGTTGTCATGGCATTCTCAAACTTCATAGTGCCGGAGGCCATTAATGTCCATGGTACCGCTACACTACCCGATTTCGAAACAACTCTGCCCTTTCAAGAACGGGGAAATACCATTTAAACGCATTTACTTAGATATTTTTAACAGTTGTCATGACATTCTCAAACTTCCGAGTGTCAGGCGTCATTTATGACCATACTCGATTACGGGACAACTCTTCCCTTTGAAGAAATAAAAGGGGAAATGCCATTATGACTAAGTTTTGGCGAAATCTAACAGTTTTCATGACGTTCTCGAACTTCTAAGTGTCGGGGATCTTTTTTTTCTTCAAATGTCCATGAATACCCCCATTACCTGATTCAGGGACAACTCTGCCCTACCAAGAACAGGAAAATACCTGTACCATTTAAACGAAATTTGGTGACATTTAACAGGTGTCATATGGCATTCTCAAACTCCCGAGTGGCGGGGGTCATTAATGTCCATAATTGCCACCAATACCCGATTTCAGGACAACTCTATATACCCTTTCAGGAACGGGGAAATCCCATTATAACGAATTTTGTCGACATTTTTATAACAATTGTCATGTGATCACATAAACCTCATGGTGTAGGAATGTCCATAATTAACATCAATACCCGATTCTGTGACAGCTCTGCCCTTTCAAGAACGGGGAAATACCAATATAACAAATGTTAGTGACATTTAATAATTCGTTCCTTTTTTTTCGCGAAGTAACGGAAGCCAGAGGGTACACGAGATGAGTTACAAATCCATTGAAACGTGTCATTCTACAAATAAATTTACTTAGACATTTAACAATTGTCATGACATTCTCAAACTTCCGAGTCTCGGGATCATTACCACCAATACCCGATTCCGAGACAACTCAGCCCCAATTCAAGAACGAGGAAGTACCATTATAACAAATTTTGTCGACATTTTTATAACAATTCTCAAGGGATTCTTAAACTTCCTAGTGAAGGAATGTCCATAATTAACATCAATACCCGATTCTGTGACAACTCTGCCCTTTCAAGAGCGGGGAAATACCATTATAACGAATTTTGGTGACATTTAACAATTCGTCCCTCTTTTCACGAAGTGACGGGAGCCAGAGGGTACACGGGATGAATTACAAATCCATTGAAACGTGTCCTTCTACAGAATTAACACGTTTTTCGAAATGATGTGAGTTGAATTGGCGCTATGTCGGGATTATTTGTCTCCATGCAGCAATACTCTTTGGCCCCCATCACCTCTTGAAAACATGGACAAATTGTCATAACATTCTCAAATTTCCGAGTGTCGGGGGTTATTAACGCCACTATCCGATTCCGGGACAACTCAGCCCCTATTCAAGAACGAGGAAATACCATCATGACCATTATAACAAATGTTGACGACATTTAGCAATTGTCATGACAATCTCAAACTTTCAAATGTTGGGGGTTATCAATGTCCATCAATAACTGATTCCCATCAATACCTGATTTCGGGAAAACCTTTCCAAAAACTGAGATGGGGAAATACCATTATAACGAATTTCCTTAGACATTTAACAGTTGTCATGACATTCTCAAACTTCCGACTATCAGGGGTTATCAATGTCCCGATTCTGGAATAACTCTGTCCTTTCAAGAACGGGGAAATCCCACTTTAACGAATTTCCAGAGACAATTGATCTCATTTAGATAGTTAGACCAGGGAGAATCCCTTGTTAGACAGAGCTGTCCGCCCCCACCATGGCCCCGAGATCATGGAGATGATAATGCCTGAATCCATTGGCGGCGCCAAAATTTGTCAAAGCGGCTGATCTTCATCAGTTACTGCTTGACAAATAGCCGGAAGAAGAAGACGGAGAAGAATAGGAAGAGGAGAAGAAGTTTAAAAGTAGGAGGAGGAGGAGAAGAAGATCAGAAGGAGGAAGAGGAGGAGGAGAAGAAGAAGAAGAAGACGAAGAAGGAGAAGAAGAAGAAGAAGAAGAATGACAAGAAAAAGAAGAAAAAAAGGAGCAAAGAAGGAAGACAGAAAAAGAAGAATGAAGAAGAAGAAGGAGGAGTAGAAGAAGAAGAAACAAATGGTTGAAAATATAAGCAAGCAGACTCAAAGGAAGAGAAAGGTCCTAGGTTCCTTATATCTTTTAATTTCACTGCATTCATAAGAAGATGTGACTCGTCTGTGTGCCACCAAGAGTGGACGACCCCCTCAATCTGCCACAGAGCAAAATATTTTCTGTTGAGTCGTTAAGCAGAAACATGCTTCTCATACATATTTTACAATTAATAGGAATGTACACAAAACCGCATTAGAGCACATTCTTCTGCTTAACTATCCATTTATCAAATAACCACAGGATCCTGATAAGAGATGCAATTGATTTTTAAAATTAATCGTATGTGTTTCATATATATTTTTCTGTCGGCTTTCAAGGGCTCTATTTTCCCGGTCGCGGTTACCCCCCTTTGGCATGTTTGGCGACGATCAAGCGTCGACGTCTTATTTTCTTTAATTTTTTAATGTTTTTTTCACTGTCAAGCAAAAGTGGAATTGAGCAAGTCCATCCACGTCCAAGACAAGCTTTTGGAACTGGTGAAATGATTGTTCTCATGATGGCGCGCTTCAAAATGCCTTATCGGTCACTTTGAATGCGGAGAAGTTAGGCCCAGCAGACGACCCTAGTCCACTTTGTTCCAAAATGACAAATTGAAAGTTGTGTGTGAAGATATATTTTTCCATTCATAATTTCTTTTAAATTAGTACCCATGTTTTAAAATGAAGCTAGTTAAAACAGTGAAACATTGGTAGAACGCAGGTTTGGACCTGTTTGGCGGAGAAGATAGCCTTCGAGCCATGATGGCACCGATCAGGCAATACAGCAACTCCCCCGTCATCCTCCTGTCATCTGGCTATCAACAGTGATAATGTAATACTGTTCCTCGCTCATTAAGAGCCAAGAGACAGCTAAGTTGATGAATCATCTGCCCTGGAATGGAGCCATCTTTCAGGGCACGGGTTCGAACCCAACATATGCCGCTACTTAAATAGTTTGTAAAATCTTTCAAACCGACGAAATGGCGCCATATTTCACCTCTCTGACAGAAATGTAATATTGCGCCCGAAAGGGTAAACCCTTTTTCTAAGTGTTCAACATTATCAAAAGAAACACAATCGTCATCACATCAGCAATCTCACACCCACACCATACCAACACAACCAATACAACCATCATGACATAAGCAATCTCACACCCACACCACCACCACTACCAATACAACCATCATCATGATCATCACACCAGCAATCTTACACCCACACCATCACCAACACTACCAATACAACCATCATTACACCAGCAATCTTACACCCACACCATCACCACTACCAATACAGCCATCATCACACCAACAATCTCACACCCACACCACCACCAACACTACCAATACAACCATTATCACACCAGCAATCTAACACCCCCACCACCACCCACACTACCAATACAACCATCATCACACCAGCAATCTCACACCCACACCACCACCAACACTACCAATACAACCATCATCACACCAGCAATCATACATCCACACAAGCACCAACTCTACCAATACAACCATCATCGCACCAGCAATCTCACACCCACACCACCACCAACACTACCAATACAACCATCATCACACCAGCAATCTCACACCCACACCACCACCAACACTACCAATACAACCATCATCACACCAGCAATCTCACACCCACACCACCACCAACACTACCAATACAACCATCATCACACCAGCAATCTCACACCCACACCACCACCAACACTACCAATACAACCATCATCACACCAGCAATCTCACACCCACACCACCACCAACACTACCAATACAACCATCATCACACCAGCAATCTCACACCCACACCACCACCAACACTACCAATACAACCATCATCACACCAGCAATCTCACACCCACACCACCACCAACACTACCAATACAACCATCATCACACCAGCAATCTCACACCCACACCACCACCAACACTACCAATACAACCATCATCACACCAGCAATCTCACACCCACACCACCACCAACACTACCAATACAACCATCATCACACCAGCAATCTCACACCCACACCACCACCAACACTACCAATACAACCATCATCACACCAGCAATCTCACACCCACACCACCACCAACACTACCAATACAACCATCATCACACCAGCAATCTCACACCCACACCACCACCAACACTACCAATACAACCATCATCACACCAGCAATCTCACACCCACACCACCACCAACACTACCAATACAACCATCATCACACCAGCAATCTCACACCCACACCACCACCAACACTACCAATACAACCATCATCACACCAGCAATCTCACACCCACACCACCACCAACACTACCAATACAACCATCATCACACCAGCAATCTCACACCCACACCACCACCAACACTACCAATACAACCATCATCACACCAGCAATCTCACACCCACACCACCACCAACACTACCAATACAACCATCATCACACCAGCAATCTCACACCCACACCACCACCAACACTACCAATACAACCATCATCACACCAGCAATCTCACACCCACACCACCACCAACACTACCAATACAACCATCATCACACCAGCAATCTCACACCCACACCACCACCAACACTACCAATACAACCATCATCACACCAGCAATCTCACACCCACACCACCACCAACACTACCAATACAACCATCATCCCACCAGCAATCTCACACCCACACCACCACCAACACTACCAATACAACCATCACCACACCAGCAATCTCACACCCACACCACCGCCAACACTACCAATACAACCATCATCACACCAGCAATCTCACACCCACACCACCACCAACACTACCAATACAACCATCATCACACCAGCAATCTCACACCCACACCACCACCAACACTACCAATACAACCATCATCACACCAGCAATCTCACACCCACACCACCACCAACACTACCAATACAACCATCATCACACCAGCAATCTCACACCCACACCACCACCAACACTACCAATACAACCATCATCACACCAGCAATCTCACACCCACACCACCACCAACACTACCAATACAACCATCATCACACCAGCAATCTCACACCCACACCACCACCAACACTACCAATACAACCATCATCACACCAGCAATCTCACACCCACACCACCACCAACACTACCAATACAACCATCATCACACCAGCAATCTCACACCCACACCACCACCAACACTACCAATACAACCATCATCACACCAGCAATCTCACACCCACACCACCACCAACACTACCAATACAACCATCATCACACCAGCAATCTCACACCCACACCACCACCAACACTACCGATACAACCATCATCACACCAGCAATCTCACACCCACACCACCACCAACACTACCAATACAACCATCATCACACCATCAATCTCACACCCACACCACCACCAACACTACCAATACAACCATCATCACATTCGATGTCTTGCTAAAGTCTGGATTCAATTCAAGGCAAAAATTTAACTTAAATCATACAAATTTACATGTTTGTTAAGTATTAGAGCATTCACATTTTAATCGACAAACAAATGAAGCCGCTTATACATATACTTCAAACACTTTTTTTTTCAAAAGAAAGAAGCCACAAAACATCTTGAATAAAATATAGGATTATACTGCATAACATAATGGCATAATGAATTCTGAAATGTGATATTAATAAACAAGGGTCAACAAACGGTACAACTAAAAAATCATCAATAGCAGGTTCCATTCGTCCGAAATGTCTGGAAATTCATATATGTTACAAATAAAATATATCGTAAGCCATTACTCTGTCGCAAATTCCAAAATAGTACAAGTTGATATTAACACAACTTTTTTTAGATCTCGCAAAAAATACATATCATACAATTTTGACCACTAGATTTCTCTTCTCTATTTTTGCTAGCATGCAATACATAATTTGTATTCCTCTGATCTATGGTTAAAAACAAGATCAAATATTTAAAAAAAAATAAGAGTATTTGAGTTTTTCACAAAAAACACGTACATACATATATTTTCTCTCCTGCCTAGAGCTTTTCTTTGCAATTAAACACCCTTAAGGCAAATAAGTATTTGAATAATCAAATCCTTTGCATCATATGGTTAAGAAACGTTGTATATATATATATATATAAAAAGAGTTAGAATCTTTACAGAACAATCGGTAATGTTCGTTCTGGACAGACCATATTTGGAATGAATGCAAAACATTTACAAATCTTGGGCAAATTAAATAAGAACAAATTAATACTTAAAATTGGACTAGGGTGTGAATACTGCAGTGAATACTCAAAACAAATGATATAAAAATACACATTTTGTCCTGTTCATTAAAATGAAAAAAATGTATCATTTCAAAAGAATGACATAGAATGACATAACATGAAATGTTGAAGAAAAGTTGTAAAACAAAATTAACGGAATGTATAATTGTTAATGATTGTTGGGAGAGAGTTGCGAACCAATAAAGCATAATTATTAGACATTTCATGTCAAAATGGCATATATCTATACATAAAAAGAGTTCCATCAGAGCCTCAAATTTAATGAATTGAAAGTATTACTCTACGATTGTACAAAGTTAAACAAACAATATTCTTTAAAGAAAATATTTGCTTTTGATAAACCCTCATGAAGAGAAGTAATAAGGAAAATCTTAGGATAAAAATGCAAGCAGTCTTAATAGTTACTGTAGGATTACAAACAAAAAATAAATCCCAAATATTTTATACATGATCAAATGGTTAATGAATTGGATAAGCACATATAACTTATCATATTATATGATAAAACATTATAACATACTTCATGAATTATGTAGACATATACATTTGTAACTTATTATCTCGTAAGGCAATTTCACACACACAACATTTTCATATTTTGTCATGCCTTTGGCTCAACTTCATTATGATACTTACAATAATATTACAACTACAATCCTAAAACTACAAGGTTACAGTACTGATTGCATAACAAAGGGTTAATATAGATTCATTTACATCATTGATTACAATAATTTTTAGGAGGAATGAAACATAGTATCTAAAAAACATGAATTCACAAAGAAAGCATAACAAAGCTGACATGGCTTATTGAGTACTTTAGAGTACGTGTACGATGTATTATCAAACTTCAACAAGATAATTTGATGGTCTGGTCGAATAAATACATATAATTTTTTCACAATAAACAGCATGAAATTAAATGTAATATGATAAAATAAAAAATGTTCAGAATGCCTATTGAATAAGTCAAAATTGTTCAGGTGAATCAGAAGCTAACTATCTTAGTTCAAACATCATATTAAATTCTTTAGATGGTATACACATACATATCCATAATTTCATTACTAAACATACACACAATATCAATTTCATATCAATGCAATATTTTAGGTCAGTACTTCATGAAATTTAAACTTTTACCACTTACAACACAATCACCCAAATACATATCAAAATTATGGCAGTTACATGAAAAATTATCAGAATTTTGATGAGGATTTATACAAAGTATTAATACTATGACAGAGTGCCCATGCACTATTAAGTATATCATTATGGCAGTTACATAAAAAAAATCATGAGAATTTCAATAATTTGCACCATATATTGAGGCACTGAAATGCATTCTATAGAACACCGACCATTCCCAATTAGCGCCATGAGCGTCAAAGCCTGGCGGATAACGGCACCAGATAAGTATTCATATTATCATGATTATCATTACACTGATCCTAATCATTAGGATGAATATCTAATGTTAATGATATCTAGGATTACAATCATACATATCAATGGTCCCCCGCGAGCCCCCACCCTTATCTAAACCCTCAAGGGGAGGGGTGGGGTGGGGTGTCTAGTAATGAAGGTGGTATCTAGGATTATAATCATACATATCAATGGTGCTCATCGAGCCCCTACCCTGGGGAGAGGGTGAGTTCAGATTGACCATCTAGGGTGGGGTGAGGTGTCTAGTAATGGGGGTGGTATCTAGGATTATAATCATACATATCAATGATGCCCTTCAAGCCCCCACCCAGAAGAAGTCATGGATTCAAACCCTCTAGGGGTGGGGTGGGTGTCTAGTACTGCTGGTAGTATCTAGGATTATAATCGTACATATCGATGGTGCTCCGAGAGCCCGCACCCTGGGGAGGCGGCGAGTTCAGATTGACCCTGGGTAGGGTGGGGTGGGGTGTCTAGTACTGTTGGTGATATCTTGGATTATAATCATACATATCAATGGTACTCCTCGAGCCTCCACCCTGGGGAGAGGGCGAGTTCAGATTTACCCTCTGGGGTGGGGTGGGATGTCTAGTACTGTTGGTGGTATCTAGGATTATAATCATACATGTCAATGGTGCTCCTAGATCCCCCACCCTGGGGAGTGTGTGAGTTCAGATTGACCAGGGGTAGGGTGGGGTGGGTGTCTAGTACTGTTGGTAGTATTTCGGATTATAATCATACATGTCAATGGTGCTCCTAGATCCCCCACCCTGGGGAGTGTGTGAGTTCAGATTGACCCTCAAGGGTTGGGGTGGGGTGGGGTGGGGTGGGGTGTCTAGTACTGCTGGTGGTATCTAGGATTATAATCATACATATTAATGCTGCTCCTCGAGCCCCCACCCTGGGGAGGGGGCGAGTTTAGATTGACCCTCAGAGGAACATCTTGATAATAGCTGGAAGATGGACGCTGCCCTCTCTGTTCATCTGGGTAGTGACCGGAGGTTGGACGCGTGTCTCTCTGACCGTAATGGTAGTTTCCTTGGGGCGTCTCAATGGGTGGAAGGGTGGGAGGGGCTCCCTTGGGGTAGCCTGCATATGAGAAGGCAAAAACATAGAAAGGGAAATACATTGACATTTAATTCATATGGGAAAAGTGGCACATAAAAAAATAATAATATAATATATAGTTCAATATTGTTGAACCTCATAATAATGTACATTATGAAGGATAATATACATGTATCCTTGAGAAAATGAATAATCTTTTATCAGATAAAACATTTATGTAAGTCAGATGTCACAAAAGTTACATTTTCATGTCAGATCTTCAACAAAGTAATATAATGGTCAGGTATTGTATCTTATTACATTCAACCTTGCTCAAGTCAGCTTTCAGTAACTAAAGGTCTTTTCACACTCTATTTTCACCTATAAATAATAAAGTATTCTCTGCTTAAGTCAAAGCAATTTCTTCCATTCAAATAGATTTGACTTTGGCAACAATTACTATACATTGACATCGGGTAATGTGTTAATTTTGACCTTTTCATGCCAATATAGACAGTCATATTAATTCATTGTTCAAACGTTAGATAGGCCTACCTTTCTTCTCTAATGAAAGCTCAAGCTGAATACAATGCATGCACCATGAGGGATGGTATATGATGAGTCATGAATGTCTTTGCTTGCAAGATGCCCAGGGATAAACACAATGATGATGATGAGGAGGAGTTGGTGTATATAGCCTGTTGCTACAGCAGGAGTAGTCCTCTTGCAAGGGAGTTATGCCATGGTATGTTAGTGGTTAGCTCAGATCAATGTTTTTTGGATTACAAATGCAGTTATGGATTTACACAAGTAAAACTTCATGCAAAATTAGGGAAAAGAGGACGCAAAGGTATCAATGCAAGAAGAATATTGATTTAAAGAATCAAAGTGGTAGGGAAGGATAACGAGAGAGGTTATTTGAAAGCAAGGATACTTGGAAGCATGCACAAATAGTTAAGCACGACTGTTGTTAGTATCCAATAGCCACTAATTAATGCTTTTATAGAGTTCCATTCCTTACCTGCTGAAATATATACAAGGGACTCAATATTTTCATTCTTATTCTAAATATTCATATTTTAGACAATTTCCTTCCTCAATTAGTTATTGTTGTTTTGATTTGTTTGTTTGCTTGCTTGATTATTTGGGGATTATTTGATATATTTCTGTAAAGAAGGGGAGCAAATAAACAAATTAGCTCACATTAACACAAGTTATACATTAATCCACATTGACATTTAGACGAGGAGGGGGTATGGGCCTGGGTCTTAGGAGGGGTGAGCCGGCAATGATGGGTGGCGATGGTGGAGGGGATGGGGGTGG
>BQKZ01003413.1:0-22500 GCA_036244855.1 Temnopleurus reevesii
TTTCTCTATTTCTAGTCCATGAGTCATGTTAAAGCTTGGTAGTCTAAGGAAGTAATTGATGACTGCATGGTATCAAAAAGTGAATGATTTTTAACGACTTATAATTGGATAATTGGTAAGAAGAGGTACCCTATTTCCAGCATTGTATTTAACAATGAACTATCTAGTCTCCGAGCGAAGACCCAGATTGAGGAAATTAATTTACATGTAGTAACACAGGTCTACTGGTTGAAGAACTTGCACATCTTGAGCTATATCGGAATATTACAAATTGGTAGCAATTCTTTTCTTATAAAACATAATTACACTCTAATCTAAGACTACCTCTTCTTTCCAAAGTTCATAGGGAATATGTATTTTTTCTTTACATTGGTTTTACAATCCAACTTGTTCCTTCTCCCTCAATCTTTCTCTATTGATCATTCTTTATTCATTCATGGTTTTCCATATACAGAAATAAAAGGCACAAGTTTGAGCAGATCTATAAAAGAAGTGTTAAACTTAATACTGTTTTAAACAATGGATAGTTTGAAGCTATAATGGTCTCTGGGATTTCCCAAATTGTCATAAATTTCAGAATTATTGAAAAAAGAGGATATGACAAAAATCATAAAACTTGGACAGGTGGTCATGAATCAGATTTGATTTACAGATATATTCATTTGGTGGTAGTATCTTTCTCTGTACTATTTAGGTATAATAAAAAGCAGCATTATTTTTGTAAGAACTTTAAAAGGCATAAAAGCTGACAATTTTGTGGTGGCTTTATCCTCACAAATTTTGCGGTATCATCTTGCAAAAATCTCTACTCTAAATGATCATGCACATTCATTTGTGTGCAAACACAGTCACTGTCCTTATACTGAGGATTTGGCTTACAAAGTATCAGAGATTGAGTATACATTGCAAATTCTGCACTTCAAAGTCTAAAAACACTTTTTTTTATTCAAGTAATATAATATTTGGATAAATTTTTCATCACAAAGATTATCTAATTTTATCAAGGACTCTTCACATCACTTTATAAATAAAATGAACCTACTTATTGCCTGAAAATAACAAGTTGCAATTCCTTGAATTTAATCACTTTAATTTTTTTCACCATTCTTATCATTTGTATTGATTTAGAAAAGTATTATATGAGGAATCAGTATCTTCAGCTTTAAAGCCTAAAATATAAAGTCCTGTTGACAAAAGATTACACATGACAGGGAAACCCTAAAATCTCTTGGAGGCGACACATCTATAAATAGAGCTAAAAGCTGTTTACAAAAAAAAAATGAATAGCGTCTTTTAGCAACGACCTCCTTGGACAGATATCATATGGCTTCATAGAAACCTAGCTACCTAGAAATATAGTGTCTTTTATTCTCACCAATGTCAGTGTTTTCATCAAATGAAAAAGGATCCATTTCAAGTCATATTTACACAGGTTTGACGGTCAACTCTAATCATGTAAGAAGAGAAATACAAGAAGCAAGGATCGATAATTCTAATAAGAATTGAAAAAAACATTAAAGTCAGTCCGTCATGATCGACATGACTTCCGGTTGCGAGCCAAACTGTCCGCAGCCATTTTGATTGCGAAGATTGCCGAACAGAAAATCACATATTTCTTTTTACCTGGAATAGAGAGTGAGCAAGTTTTATTTCACTAGCTCACAGCTCGGCAGTCGCAAACGTATGCGTTCCGCATGTTTTTAGAAAAAATCGAAGCCAAAGAGGGGAGGAATCAAAGTTACATGCAACGACAACAAGGATCGAAAAGTCGTACAAAATGTTCCGAGTTTCTGAGCTTGGCAAGGTGCGTAAACAAGGAAATTTTCATATCGTTGTTGCCAATACGCAACACGTTGTTCATGCGGGGCTCGCAACCGGAAGTCATGTCGATCATGATGATGACGGACTGACTTTAAGGTTCACATTTAGAGCCAAAAGCTTCCAGAAACTATGAAAGAAAATGGGAAGCTTATATCTGCAGCGCTACGAGGAGTTTGTACAAGTCACCTTCTTGCTTTCTCTTCTTAAGCAAGCCGCGAATACACATTTGTAAAAGTCGCCTGCTCGCCTTTTCAACCAAAACAAGGCACCTTGGCGCGTTGAATAACTTGCCTTCGCGCTGAACATAAAGGCATCCGTATTTCTATCATGGTTTCTGAAAACTGAAAGGTTTTCGCTCCTAGTGTGAACTCTACTAATACAACGCAAGCTATAAGTTGAACTTCAAAATATGAATTGCCACTAAACCCGCTCGCTTAATTCAAAGGTATGATAGATTATGGTCATTTATACCCTTTATCGTAACATTAAATTCTTGGAATGTCAGATTTTGGCTCGCAAAAGTGGTATTCTATCTTTAAGGTTTTGGCATTAAGTGTACACCTTACTAATAATACAAGGCAAGCTATGAGTTGAACTTCAAAATATGAATTCCACTAGACCGTCTCTCTGCCTACATTGAAATAATAAAGCAGGTGGCATTACATAGTCATTGCCTTTGCTTTCTAAGAATGTATTGTCACGATCCCCGCATTTTCAGGAATAATTAATAATAATAATAATAGATGCATTTTATATAGCGCACGTATCCACTCTGCTGAGTGCTCAAGGCGCTTTGCAATATTATTACCCTGACTTTAGCCTGACAGCCACTAGCACACTTCGCATTTCAAGGAATAAATATTCCTGCCATGTACCCATTCACCTTACCTGGGTTGAGTGCAGCACAATGTGGATGAATATATTGCTGAGGGAAATTGATGCCGTGGGTGGGATTTGAATCTACCACGAATACCCTCTGGTTGAAAGACAAGAGTCAGAACCACTACACTGCGGTGCCTCCACTACTATGAAATGATGGAGCAGATGGCATTGGATAGTCATTGACTTTGTTTTCCAAGAATGTAATGTCATGATCCCAGCATTCACTGGAATAATTACCAGTCTGGACCGGGTATAATTAATCATATAACACCTGTCTGAAGGTGAATATCTGACAGATAACTGATGTTTGCCTTTATTAAGATGTCAAAAGGTCACCTAATAATGAGCATTACATAAGCCACCAAATTCAAATTTGAGCCAGACGACATTGGCTGATCTTTTTCATTGTGATAAATTAGAAGGTGCCTTTATTAACGCTACAGGAAAAAATGATCCATTCTAATCAAAACACCTGCCTGAAAGGAACTTGTGTCAGTCTGGAGAAAATTGTTGCCAGGCACTTGTTAACATTTTCTATTACATCTCAAATGGAAGATATCTTATCATAGCTTAGTGCCATAGGGGCACTATGAAATTTGTTTAATATTGGGCATTACATAAGCACTAGGAATGAAGTAATTAAAGTTTGAAATAGACAGCATTGGCTGATCCGTTTGATTGTGATAAATTACAAAGTCCCCTCATTAACAATATAGGAAAAATTATGTGTTCCAATCAAAACACCTGTCTAAAAGGAACTAGTGTTTGTCTGGAGAAAATTGTTGCCACACACTTGTCAACATTTCCCATTTTATCTCAAGTGGAAAATATCTGATCATCGTTCGGAACCATGAGACACTAATTCTTTCTAAAAGGTAACTTGTTTAATATCGGGCATTACATAAACACTAGGAAAGAACAAATTCAAATTTGAGCCAGACGACATTGGCTGATTTTTTTCATTGTAAGAAATTACATAAAGCCCTCATTAACAGTACAAGAAAAATTACATGTTCCAATCAAAACACCTGTAAAATGAACTTGGGTTTGTCTGAAGTAAATTATTACCAGGCAAAAAGTCAATTGTTAATGTTTCCCATCATATCTCAAGTGGAAGATATCCTACCATAGTTTGGAACCATTGGGGCACTAATTCTTTCTAAAAGGTAACATTATTTGATATTTAACATTACATAAGCACAACAAACTAATTTCAGTTTGAGCCATACAGCATTGGCACTTCATTTTCCTCATAAGGAATTACAGGCCCCTTGTTAACCCTGGCAGGAAAGCTTTCCAATTAAAACACCTGTCTAATGGGTTCTTACATTCATTCGTTTGTCTGGACCCAATGACCTACCATTTTCGCGGTAAAAGGAAACTTGATGGCATTTTCATCTACACCTCTCATAAGGAAGAGATTTTTCTTCATAGTTTAGAGCCATAAGGGCACTACTTCATAACCTGCAGATACATCATCACATATTACTTATCAATTTGCAGCCTATAAATTATAACCAGTCTTATGTGAGATGTAATATTAACACCCTTTACAAACGAACAAAGTGTTCAGGTATCTGGAAATTTTACTATCGCCTGAGCATTTCTTAAACTTTAAAGGGTTATGAGCTCGAAAATTGCTTCTAATTTTATTAAAACAAGGTAATTCATACTTCTTTTTTTTTCTGATTTATCAATCCTGATATAGAAATAAGAAAACAAAAAGGGTAAAATATAGGTTCCATGGTCATCTTTATAAGTCTCTACTCTATTCTGATTTTTACAGAGGGTAGAAAAAAGCATGGTTGGATCAAGCCACATTGCCATAATTCTTTTCTTGTTCTTTTTTCCCTTCAGCTGTTCAAAAGTGCTTCATTACGACAGTTTCATACTATATAACCACAATGATTAATATCATTGGCAAGAATATAATAGTTTGTCAGACAAGGTTAACTATATAAGTCACTGACCATCTGCCTCTATTCGGTCAAACAATGGTCA
The DNA here is from genome assembly GCA_036244855.1 of Temnopleurus reevesii. Lineage (NCBI taxonomy): Eukaryota > Metazoa > Echinodermata > Echinoidea > Temnopleuroida > Temnopleuridae > Temnopleurus > Temnopleurus reevesii. Next base: position 4,705 of record BQKZ01003413.1, read on the forward strand.
ATTCAGACAGACAGGAAGTATCCAGGACAAGTATTGATATGATTATCATAGCCTCAATTTATTTATGATGTGACCGGCTCACCTCAAAACACTGATTTATTACCACAATCACAAGAAATTCAGATTTCCAGTTCTGATCTTCTACAAAATTGGATGGAATAGAAACTGTACACCATGCAAAAACCTGATTCAATTTAGAGTGCAATGGAGAATATTTTTAGTTAAATGTTATGACTAAGTTTGGCAGTGAATAAAGCAACATACCAACTTCATAATGCTCCAATATAAGTTTGCTTAATTCTGCGTTCTTCTGTATTAGTGAGATATGTGTCAGTGGCTGCTTCTGGCAAAGCATCATATCTTACCTGATTTCAATATAAAGCTTAAAATGATGGGTATGGTCAAAAGATTCCATTATGATCCCATAAAAAAAAAAGTTCTTACATTTTTGTCCGATTAGTTGAAAATAAATTTGTAATTTTTCACACCCTTACATCTACTTAAGATGTGAACTTCTCAATGCAAATTTCTTTTAACATAAAGAATATAGCCAACTCGAGATGAGATTTTGTGTTCAGTATTGTGTATTGTGAATTATCCAAACATGAAATTGGCAAGGGAGAGTTGTGACATTTAGTTACCCTGCCCCAATACAAAGTACAAGCTTGACTACGCAAAGACAAGCATACACCCTTGCCTAGAACAAATAGATGAAATAAAATATTTGTACTCAAGGAAATGTTTATGAATTTCATTACATGTTCATACTGTATATGCCTAACGATATCTTGAGGGAATACAAGGAAATATTTAAACAAAGATGATGAATATTTACAGAAACTTGTAAGATGAGACGTCCTAGTAAATAGCCTAGGGAATGACTCGAGAAACAAAGGAAGTTATTCAAACAGAGAGATGGAATATAATATTTGTACTTCAGGAAATAGTTATGAATTTCATTACATGCTCATACTGTATATGCCTAACGATATCTTGAAGAAATACAATGAAATATTTAAACAAAGATGATGAATATTTACAGAAATATGTAAGATGAGACGTCAGGATGGAATTGATTTCTTTCCTTGTAAATAGCCTTGGGAATGGCTTGAGAAACAAAGGAAATTATCCAAACAGAGAGAAGGAATATGATATCTAGAGCCTACAGCAATTGAGATCCATACTTCTATTTAGGTATAACACATGGACAAACGTTAAAGCAAAAGACCAGTTTTGGGAGGAGGGCGCTTCAGATATTTAACTAGTTTGCGAGCTGCAGTAAGATTATTACCATAATGCAGTTTTTCAATAGTAAATTAGAGCATGTTCATAATTTGTTTGAATGAAATCGACCTAGAAATGGCTTAATTATCGCAAAATAAAACAACCTGCTGCGGTCGTACTTCCTCACAGAACATGCTTCATGTACAAAATGAACGCAAACTCACACACCGCAGACAATACCACCGATCGCACCGCCCATTTCAGGCCGACACTCCCCGTGCCAAAGCACTTAGCACACCGTAGGAACAATGGCGGATTGACCTGTTGGACGTAAAATACACAGAATACGAGCAAAAATGTACTCCTAATATCCTACATAGATATATTTAGGCATGTAAAGCAACTTGTGAATAGTCATTACGAATCTATACCTTTAAGAAATGATGCTTATTGAATATTGTGGTGCAAGATGAAGGGCGAGATATGTTTAATCTTCAACAACTATAATGTTTGATATGAAAAGTTTTTATGATTTTCCTTCAAGTTCTTTGTATCAAATAGATAAATTAATTTATTAGTCAATCATTTTACAATTTTTTAAAGAGATATTTCCACTCCTGCCAAATGTTTATTGACACTTGAAAATGGGAGTAAAACATGAAAATGTATCAGATGGCTTCTAACATGGATCTGCCTGAATAAAATGGGAGTAAAACATGAAAATGTATAAGATGGCTTCTAACATGGATCTGCCTGAATAAAATCTCTTGGGGCAACAACTTAGGGGAAATTCGATTTTGAAGAGGTTTTAGAGAATTTTGTCCTAAATATTACATTGCATTCGACTTAGACGACTTCGACTCGGGCAGATTTGACTGTATAGAACTAGTCTAAGATGAACTTATGGGTATTTCATACGTCCTTGAGCAAAAACGTCAGGTAGTAGTTGTAACCATTATGTTTATGGTTGCAAACGGATATTATTAAATAGTGAAAATGATTTGAGGGTACATTCATGCAAGAGCATGCATGCTAGCATCCATGATGTATTGTAAACACATCAATATGAAGATGGGTTACATGATGTGACAACTTCTATCTACACATTGCTCATATAACTTCCTGTCTAGCCTGACACCAAAGAAGTAGTACTTAGGGGGTGTTGCTCAAAAGTTGCAATTGATCGCAAGTTGCAGTTGATCAGAACGTGCCAATCAAAATCATTGTTTCATGCGCGTCTTGTTAAATGCGCATACCGTGCGAGAATGAAAATGCCCGTTACAATTTGCAAAGTTGCAGTTGATTTGCAGTTGATTTTGAGCAACACCCCATCAGTAGCAGAAGAAAAGGAAGAAGAAGACGAAGAAGAAGAAGAAGAAGAAGAAGAAGAAGAAGAAGAAAGATGAATGACGAGGGGATGAGGAGCAGGAAAAGGAGTGGGGGAGAAGGAAGGAGGAGAAGAAGGAAGAAGAAAGACGAAGAAGGAGAGGGGATCAAGAAGGAGGGGATATGGGTATAGAAGGAGGAGGGAGCAAAAGAAAAAGAAAGAGGAGAACAAGAAAAAAAGAAGAACAAAAAGAAGAAGAGCTGGCGTAGTACAAGAATATTTCATCAGTGCGAAGATAGGATACCATATCTGACAGCTCCTCTCCACACATTGCTCATATAACTTCCTGTCTAGTCTCTCCTCAATTCCTCCTTTGCTATTGATCGCTGTCATATTACAATCATAGCACAGATATGTTTCATTTGGAGGACATAGCCACGGGGTCCAGTTGAGGACTCTGTGTTCTAATAGCCCCATCTCTGCACATTCTCTTGTGGAGGCACCGTGGAGGCACAATGGTGTAGCGGTTCTGACTCTTGCCTTTCAATCAGCGGGTCGTAGGTTCAAATCTCACCCATGGCGTCATTTCCTTCAGCAAGAAACTTATCCATATTGTGTTGCACTCAACCCAGGTGAGGTGAATGGCTATTGACAGGAATTTATTCCTTTAACTGCATGACTGCTTACTTGGCAGCTATGATATGGCTGGGTAATAACATTGTAATTGTAATGCGCAGTTTGATATATCCATATAGAAATTATGCAATATAAATCCATAAATTATTATTATTATCAATTATTGTTAAACACATTTGTATATATATACATTATTATTAACACAAAGGGACTACACATAGGGGTATAAGAGACTCTGTGACTGAATGTTTTAGTCCCTGTGTGTTCAGGGCAAGGATATGTGCAGAAGCAGGTTCTATAAGAAGACAGAGTCCTCAACTGGACTGTGGAGCAAAGGGGAAAATATCCCTTAGAAATGTTAAATATTCCAACCAAAAACCCCATCCCAACAAGAGATTTAATGAGATTCAAGAAAAAGAAAGTTGTCTTCATCAGTTTTGTTGATTCTCATCATTGATGTCATAACACATCAAGGGGTATGTGAACACAAAGGATACAAGTCACATTTTTTTTTCATTTTCTGAGACCTCAGTCAAAGTTGTTCTTTGTTTACTGGAGTTTGTACAATTTTGGTTGTAGTTTATTTTAAATACAATAGTGCTGTTTTAGAATCTGGTAGATACTGGAAACAAAGACCCTCATTTTCTTGCCCTTAATGTGCTTAAAGAATTATTATTTCATTGATACAAGTTTTAAAAAAAAGAACAACACAAAACATGAGAAAGTAGAATTTTAGTCCATCATACATTGAATGTTACAATTTTAGCAGCTTTTTGCAAGATTGATTTGTGAAGAAAATTAACAGCATGGGTGGGATAAAAACCTATGTCCCTCTGGTTGGAACGCAGAGTTTGGAACCACTAAACCATGATGCTTCCACTTTACTTACAAATCAAACATCACTTTTCTCAAAATCACTGATTTTGAGTTAAGTCCTTCTGCCAGTCAAACTGACATATCTATATCATCGTACGCAAACATAGTGTCATCAATTATGTCACGAAAATGAGTCGTTCGTCTAAAACAAAGATATCTCCATTGGCACCTGTCCTCCTCAAATCACTCCTTTTCACCTGATTATATCACTTAGGTTTATCAATTTGATCAAAAGAGATAAAAACTGAAAGTCTTCCTCTTCATTTTCACTTTGACGTCATACCTGTCATATCTGCCTCTGAGCGGCCCTCTCTACATGCTCCCCATGTCGCAAGAATCAATTTGATGTTGTACACAAAGAAGACACGTTTTTTGTACAGCTGTTCATCAATTCTCTGCATCAATATTGATTCTGTAATGTTGTCTACTACGGTGGAAAAGAGAGAATAGTCATAATGCCAAAACTGATGTCCTTTTTGCAGGATTTAAACATCGCCTATGCTTGATTTTGACATGTTTTTTGTTGTTGTTGCTTGATTTCACATTTGCTCTTTATTTTGCTTGATTGTGATGTCAAAATACCAATATTGGTATTGTTTTATTGTGGCTTGATAGCTGGTAAAATAAGGCATAGCTTGATCAAAAGAAAAACAATCAGATAAATTTCTTCTAACTTGTTTTTTAACTGTTCATCAATTTTTTGTTGTTAATCAAAGCAAGATTTTTCTCTCCCAGACCCAGCCTTTACAATAATACATATATGCTATGCTTTGAAAATATCACCTAAAACTACTAATGAGTTATCTGGACTGACATTGAAACAATGGGTCTATGCTCTGAGACTACCCATCTAAAGACTTGACCTCGATTTGAGGTAACCAGAAGCAAAAAACACCAACACAGGTTAATGGAGTTGACCCCTTGTCAGGTCAAAGGTCAAATGAGTTTAGTGATGTCATTCAAGTGAGTCAGGAGTGAAGCATGTTGATGAGGTCATCCCTAAACTTGAGGTTTTAGTTGTGAAACTAGGGATGTATTCTTTACACAAAGATAGAAAGGTAGTCTTCAAAGTGCATACAGTCATTAAGAATTCTTATTTAGTGACATCAGCTATTGCGAGTAACTGTGTCAAGAAGACTGAAGCTGTAAAGCATTTGCCTATTGGTTGAGACTAGATAAACTGCCTGTAGTAGGTCCTGTCCTTGCAGAATAATATCTTGGAGAAGCAATGCTATTGCTCCCATACAAGCCCCCCCCCCCCCCCCCCGCAAAAAAAGTGAGAGTAAAAGTGAGAGTAAAAATTAAATATCAGCATTTTTCTCCTCTTCTCTTGTTAAAGCATTATCATCACCCCCACCATTTCACTCATCCTCATTATACGTATACATGAACGTCTCAATTTCATTCTTGTAACAAACCAGTACCATGATCATCCCCCTCCTCATCATCACAATCAACATCATCAACATAATCATCATCATTATCATCATCATCACTATCAAAATATCAAAAAATCATCACTAGTCTTCAAAATTGGGGGATGAATTTCATTTTCTCTTTGAATGTCCATTTTTCAAAAAGGAGAGGAAACTGTATTTGCCAGTTAAATTATATAAAACTAGACCAAATGCATATATGTCAACTTTATTTAATACCTCTAATACTTGGCAGCTTAAGAAATTAGCCAAATTTGCCAAAACTATAATGATGCAATTCTCACAATCGCCAAAACTAAAGCGTGATGATTCTAACTGCATTGAAATTAATGTAAATAGGAACATATGTACACATAGTGGTAGATTAGTAAAGCAGCCAGAATGGTTTGTGTCGTAAGGAAATTACCAAAAAAGTTTATCATCTATGTCTTGTATGTATGTTACACACTCTTTAGATGTTTATTATATGTCATATATGTATGTCATATATTTTTTATATATTGTTTTATCTTTGTTATCACTGTAAATATGTTGTACTCTCATACCCCGAGAGGGGGTCGATAGAGTCAATAAACTTTATACCTTTATAGCTTATCAAGCCACCATCTACATCACCATCATCATCATTACTATCATCAACATCATTACTATTACTATCATCATTAATTTCTTCATCTTACGGTTATCACTATCTTCCTTATAAAAGCCACCAAATTATTTTAATGGAAGTCTTTATCTACAAAACTTTGAATAATTTGATCTTGAACCCAAGGAACAATCCTGCCATGCCATCCCAGGCTAATTTGAGGTTGTGAGATTAACGACACACCCATGTAGGTTTTAATGATGACAAGAGCCTATCAAATATTAGATTTATACCTCAGCACTTGTGCAAGATGTCATCATCATCATCACCACCACCCTCATCATTGTCACCATCATCATCCTCATCACAACCACCACTATCATCATCATCATTATCATCATCATCTCACCATCATCATCATCATCATCATCATCATCATCATCATCACCATCCCCATCATCATCATCATCATCATCATCATCATCATCAGCATCATCATCATCATCATCATCATCATCATCATCATCATCATCATCATCATCATCATCATTATCATCATCAGCATCATCATCATCATCATCAGCATCATCATCATCATCATCATCATCATCATCATCATCATCATCACCATCATCATCATCATCATCATCATCACCATCACCATCANCCATCATCATCATCATCATCATCATCACCATCACCATCACCATCACCATCACCATCACCATCATCATCATCATCATCATCATCACCATCACCATCACCATCACCATCACCATCACCATCATCATCATCATCATCATCATCATCATCATCATCATCATCATCATCAGTATCACACTCTTCCTCACTAAAGCCACAAAATTATTTTCATAGAAGTTTATATCTACAAAACTTTGAATAATTTGATCTTGAACTCAAGGAACAATCCTGCTATGCCATCGCAGGCTAATTTGAGGTTAGGAGATTAACGACACACCCATGTAGGTTTTAATGATGACAAGAGCCTATCAAATATTAGATTTATTCCTCAGCACTTGTGAAAGATGTCATTGTCACTGCTGGAATGTAAATTCCCAACATAACTATACTGTATTAGAAAGGTTATCTGACTGATGAGGTTCAGACGGGGTTAAAAACATAGTGCACTTTTCTCAATTTTTACCAAATTTTCATAAATTACAATTAATAATAATAATAATAATAGAAATTTATATAGCGCATAATAATTAGGGAAATTCTCTATGCGCTTTACAAACAAAGGAATATTATTATTATTATTTTTAATTATAACATAAACAAAACTGCTGAGTTCTTCCAATAAATGGCAGAAAATACACAAACAAGTGGAGCTCTAACAAGGTGGGCCACACACCTGCGCACACACCTGTTTCAAAACATGACGCTGACAAATAATGTAGAAGCAGCAATATATAATCCGGTTTTACAAGTAGAATACAAGGTCATTCATTAGGAATTGAATGGGTGCATTTTTTTTTAATTTTCACTTACATTTATTAAGAAAAATAAAAAAAATAGCTTAACAAGCTCAAAAACATTGCGCTAGAAATCTTACTGGAGGCATCTCAAATGCATCAGAATAACGTAATGCCCTCCAACCCCCAATTTTCATTACAGATTTCACGCTGAATGATCCCCTTCATTAAAACCTGTCATCCCTCATGATCATCAAGCTAGCTCATTGCCATTAACATCCACCAAAACCTGGGTACGTTTACATGGTACATCTAAGGGGGTGTTATTCAAAAGTTGCAATTGATCGCAAGTTGCAGTTGATCGGAATGCGCCAATAAAAACCATTGTTTCATGAGCATCTTGTTAAATGCGCATACCGTGCGCGAATGAAAATGTGTGTTACAATCTGCATTTGCAGTTGATTTTAAACAACATCCGATAAGTTGTATCCAGGTAAAGTGGGTTTTGGGGGGGGGGGGTGCTCAGGAGGGGTGAAATGATTTTGAGATGAGGGGGGGGGGGGCGTACACACAACATATACACATGCACATACTCTCCTACAAACACACACACTTAAGATATTGGAGGCCAAGCCCCCCTCGATTCTCTGGAGATCCCTATATACGAATTAAAATATATAATACAGAATGCATCCAGAATTGAATTAACCTATTTGCTACTAAATTCTGTAATACGCATAGACTTTGTACAGGTACTGCCCTGTTCCAGTAGTCAAAGGGTTAATACAAAAATAAATAGGGTATACGCTAGCCTACAATGACCAAACCCAATGAACCATATTCAGAAAAGGGTGCCCTAAGAGAACAAAATTCTGGTTATGCCATGGTCCTATTAGCTAGACAATTATCTCTCAACCATCCCACAATGATACGACCTACTGACTTCAATATTAGCCCAAATTAAAGTGTAGTGTGAACCATAGCGGATGTACTTTGGTAGGTTTATCGTTAATGATGGAGAGGAATGATTACTCGCATTGAATGTGCCCCTCTTGAGAAAATAAAATCATAAAATTTCACAAGAGAAAGAGAAAGAGAATTCTCAATTACTTTCACTTCTTCTCTCTATGTCTACACCAATGTGAACATGACCTCAAATTCAAACATTCAAAACAGAAGTTAGATAGAACAATATTAGCACTGCTCTTTAAGAACTTGTGTGAATGAAGGTAGTACTGTTAGTGTAATACTAGAAACAGATAAATATTATATGAACAAATCTCTGTTGAAGTAATCGAGAAAAGATTAGAGAGACATTTTAAAAGACAATTGGCTATTTGAGGAAAATATGAACACAGGCTCTTCAAGGGTATGTGATACTGATAGGGTAGCACACTGATGAACATTGCGTATAGACAAATTGGATATGAGTTGACTCTTTCACAACATGCGATAATCATATTGAATAGACTGACTTTAAATCTATAACAATATGGACACAGCTCTTTAAGAACATTTGATACTGGGATAATATACATAAACAAGTTAGATTCCTACAATATTAACATAGCTCTTTAAGAGCACGTGCTACTGAGAGCGTAGTAGACAGATTGGAGATCTATAGGGAGCCCATATCCCAAGTAACAGCCAAACAAGTAGACACAAAACAAATATATATATCACACATGACACCACATCATGTATCCCTGATTGACAGACATAACTCATCAAGGGGGTGATCAGGTTCCAACATTCTAATTGACTGCAATTCTATTCTCTATCTCCTAATGTTTCTCCCTGTCTTTCTTTATCTCTTCTCCTCTTCTTCCTCCTTATATCCCCCAACTCCTCCACTTTTTATATCGTTTTTCGTCTTTGTAATTCTCTTTCTTCTACTCCTCCTCCTCTAATTTTTTTCTTTTATTTTCTCTTCTTTTTTTCTTCCTCTTCTTTTTTCATCATCATCATCATCATCATCATCATCATCATCATCATCATCACCATCATCATCATCATCATCATCATCATCATCATCATCATCATCATCATCATAATCATCTTCTTCTTCTTCTCTTCTTCTTTTATTCTTCTTCCGCCTTGCCCAACCCCTCCTCACATTCCTACTCCTCTATTCTAATGCTTATGTTCATATTATTCTTAATTTCATTTTACATCGTTCACTAAATTTCCCTGTATCGAGATATAGCAACATACTAAAGGCTTCATCGTCTGCCCCTTGTCTCACCCTACGCAAATTACACCTCGGTTTCATTCATCTTTGTACTTTGTACATTCTTGAAGGGAGCCCTCTCTTGCCTGCTACAATACAGTAAAAAGTGAAGTGACACTTGTATCCTCTAAATTTATAACTTTGGGCAACTAAAGTGAACTACTTACTTCAATAACAACACTTCCTGTATCTGACTGCTATATGAGGACTTGTGTCAAATTCTGACAAAACATGATAATATTTGCGTTTTCTGCTTGAATTAATGTGTAACCAAATATTTGAACTGATGAAATTTTCTTGTTACCTATGTTTCAAATGTTATATCAATATTTACAAAAGTTTCAAACCTGGATGCATTTTTGACAATACAAAATTATTGTTCCTTGCTGGATGCATTCATCAACAGCGCAAGTCAGAATTCTTTGCTACCTGTCACCACTATAAAACTAAGAACAATTACCCATTTATGGTCCAGTGCTCCAACTATGTTCCCAATGTCCTGAGTTTTATAGTCATAACAGGTAAGCAAGTAACTGTGGAAGGGAACAATGAAATGTAAGGGTCACATGCAAACAAATCCTCCATTCCTTCTCCTCCTCCCCCACCTCCTCCTTTCTAGCTGCCTCAACCTCAAAGTCATATGTCCCTTCACCGTACTCTTCCATTTCATCCCTTTTCTCTGTTCCATCCTTCTCTAAAACTGATCATGCTACGTGCAAACTAAAAATATCCACTCATTAAGGAGGAAATTAATGAAAAGAATGAAAATGAATCACTTATTTTAAGCATAAAGAAGTTCAAAGTGTCAAAGACACCTGCCTGATGAAGTACCATAATAACATATTTATATGAAAAACGCATCTTCATATTTATCTCTTTATCCCCCCTTTCTTCTTCCTCCTCCATCCCTTGAATGCATCACACATCTTCTCATCATGCTCCTCCATCTCCCCTTCTTCTTCTTTTCCCAATTCTTCCCTTTAGACCTTCCTCCATTCTTATCCCTCTCATCTCCTTAATGACTATTTTCTCCGTAAAGAGAGAACTAAAAAAAAAGAAAATAAATGAAAGATATTCAGCTAAGCATGCAAAAGATACAGTCAATGGAGTCCTACCATGATCCTATAATCGAAGAGTTCACAGACACACCATCCTCTTCTTCTTCAAAATTCCTTGCCTTCTTTCGTACCCCTCATCACTACTCCTCTTCACCATTGTCATCTTTCTCCTCCTTATCCTACTTCTTTCCCCATCTCCCTCTATTTCCCCATCTCCCTCTATTTCTTCTCTTCCTCCTACTCTGAAAACATTCTGTAACATCAATAAACAAGTTCCCCCACCCGTCCCTCTCTCCTGCTCTCATTTCCCCCCTCCCAACAAGGAGGGGGAAAATCAATCAATCTCATTGCTCCCACTAATCTAAAAAAATGCCATGATCTAGAAATAATCTAATCTAAATAATTAACCAAAAAAGAAAAGAGAACTAAAAGAAAAGAAAATTTATTGGTGGAATAAGATCTTTTCTTGCTCCTATATTGAAAGAGTTCGTAGACACACCATCCTCTTATACTTTGAAATTCCTTGCCTTCTTCTACATCCCTCTCCTCCCTACTCCTCTTCATCATTGTAATCTTCCTCCTCCTCATACTCCTTATTTCCCCATCTCTCTCTATCATCTTCCACCTACTCTGAAAACTTAACGTGTTGTAAAATCACCCAACAACTTCATCCCCCCTCCGTCTCTCCCTCTCTCTCCTACTCTCACATTTCTCCCTGATGACAAGTAGATGAATCTCATAGCTCCCACCAATCTAAAAATAACATGCTATGATCTAAAAATAATCAAAGTAATTACCCAAACAGACACAAGAACTAAGAAAAAAAGAAGAGAAAATAAGGGAAAGACATCCAGCTAAACATGCAAAGTTGCAGATACAATAAGTAATCCTACCTTACTCCCATAATGGGAGAGTTCGTAGACACACCACCCTCCAGGCATTGTGGTACCTTCAATGGTCTGCACAACCATATTGTCCACAAACATCAAGAACGAGACCCTTGCCTCGTTGCTCCAGTCGCGCCCTGGGTGGGCGCTGCGTCCTGGTGAGCGTCGGAGAGGTCCTGGTGAGCGTCCAAGGGGTCCAGGAGAGGTGCTGAGGGGTTGGTAAGACGGTGAAGGGGAGGTAGGGACTATGTCTGGAGGAGAGTCGACATCCTGGGGTGGTTCCTCAGTGTACCATTCAAAAGTCATCACCTACACCAGGAACAGTGGTCTTCCAGAATCTTCAGATTGATCTTAGAGTTATTTAAGAGTTATTCCAGTGTACTCCAAAGAAGATCAATCGAAATTCAGCGCCAACTTCCAATAAATCATTCCTAGAACCGCGATCTCAAATCTCCACCTTAATTAAAGTTGATAAAGAGTTCCTTCAGTTTGATCCAGGAACAATGGTGTTAAAATCTGCAGCTTGATATGTGTGGTTATCTTATTCCTTTGAAGTATGTGTATATCAGTTGATTAAAATCAAACAAAATCTTCTATTCACTAGGTCCAGGAAAAGAGGTCTTCAGAATATCTAACTTGGTCCTTCGGGTTAATGTATTCCTATGTATATCGTTAAAAGTCATAACCTAGGACCATTCACTTGGCCCAGGAAAGAAGGTCCGATAGACACTCCAACTTGGTTCTTCAGAATGTTCTTAATTTGGTCTTAGATTGTGAAAATTCCTTGAAGTTACAATTCTCCACTGCTTTCATCCAGGTACATCATTCACACACAAGACATCAAACATCAAATTTGAATTATTCCAGTCTAAATGTTGATGTTCATAAATATTTGTTACTCACAACACATGGAAAGTACTGTTATTTTTGTTTTCGAAGATACGATTGTAGTGTTAGTAAAACAGATTAAGCACAGCATTTTCTGTCTTTAGTCAATAAACTTTCATCAAGAAAATTTCTGTTTCATAAGGTTAAGTTCACTTCATTATTGTCTATGTATAATTGATTCCAGGTATATCTTGCTTTATCACACAATAGTTATTCACGAGACCTGTCATGATAATGATAATACACAAAGATGTCACAGGAGATTCGAAGCAAGTGCTTAAAAATGGGGACAGGAGGGGGGAGGGGGGGGGGAGAGGGAGAGGAGAAAGTCCAGTTGAGGAATACGTGTTCTGATAGCACCCACCTCTGCATATTCTCTAAAACACACAGGGAGTGCGTAACACTCAACCACAGAGTCATTACATAACCTTCTGATCTGTTTATACCCTTTGGAGGTGCGATCAGAGGGTTAATGAATGACTCTGTGGTTGAGTGCTATGCAGTCCCTGTATGTTTAGTGTAAGAGTTATGCAGAGGTGGGTGTTAGCAGAACACACAGTCATTAACTGGACTAGGTGGGAGGTGCTATAAGGACCATAGCTCCCCAGTTAGGAAGTAGGGATGCAACATTTCAGGTACAAAAACGGTGCAAATCACCGAGAAGCATATTTTTCCCCCTATTCTTTCCCGGACATAGTGGCAGCTAAAATCTTGGCAGGCTATCAGGTGATCAAAGTATATCAAAAGTTATTTCTTCGTAGTTAAAGGGAAAGACTAGTTTTGGGAGGAGGGCGCTTCAGATATTTAACTAGTTTGCGAGCTGCAGTAAAATTATTACCATAATGCATTTTTTCAATAGTAAATTAGAGCATGTTCATAGTTTGTTTGAATGAAATCGACCTAGAAATGGCTTAATTATCGCAAAAATAAAATAATCTGGTGCGGTCGTACTTCCTCACAGAACATGCTTCACGTACAAAATGAACGCGAACCCACACACCGCAGACAATACCACCGATCGCACCGCCAACTTCAGGCCGACGCTCTCCCGCGCTAAAGCACTTAGCACACTGCAGGAACGATGGCGTATTGACCTGTTCGACGTAAAATACATAGAATACGAGCATAAACGTACTCCTAATATCCTACATAGATATATTTAGGCATGTAAAGTAACTTGCGAATACATCAGCTCATTTAACATCAATTTCTGCATCCTGGTCATTACGAATCTATACCTTTAAAGAATCTTGAATCTTGAAAGAATGAATAAATATGGCCTCTGCAGGCATCAGTGAATAGATCACAGGAGAAAAAGACTAAAGTCAAATCAGAACAAATCCAACCAAAGTTGAAACAACATGATAGAAACTATTTCCGCAAAATAAAGTGGGTCATGGACAATAGATCTACACCCGTGTATTGAACTGTGCAAACACAACAATCACAAGTCGGTTCCAATTTGAATAGCATTACAAATGACCATTGAATTGACGTTAGACTTAATTTTATGGAAATATATTATATTGTGTTAAACAGACTCTTAGACAAGGAGTTAAAGGCCAATCAATGGGGTTTAGACCATTTTATCTTCTTCAGAAAACTTAGCAAATGAACTATCAGTCATCACAAAGTGGTGTAAAATACATCAACTGGATGAAGAAGACACAGAAGAGGAGCAAACCAATCAAAACATAAAGCAAATATCTGGAGCCAAAATGACCAAGAAAAACACAAATATGAATGATCCTTATTTAGAAGTCAATTCTGCCATTATACAGGTTTGGATAGCAAACTATTGTACTCCAGCAATTAGCTTGCCACCCAAAAGTTGTGGATAATGAAAGTGTATTCCAATGCCACTGTTCTAACTCTAAAACACCTGAAGCAAATTATTGGTAGAGCAGGAATTGAAACCTCAATGACATTCTCTTATAACTTGTGTATATCAAAGTTTGTTGGAAGAAGCTCAAATTATTTTGGAGATTCTGTAGCCTATACTGAAACAATTTGAGAACACAGTGAGAAAATAAAATAATAACCTACAAAATAATTATAGTTATTCAATATTAATACCCATCATGAAATTTTGAAAGTGAAATTGAGTGAGTGTCTCTAAAAGAAGATTCATTCATTAACATCCAAAGATTAAACAGAACAATGACAAATTAATCTAATTATTAAAGCAAACACTTGCATAAATATTCCCTATTTCAATGATATCGGAGGCCAAACATATTATATTTTACCTTTCTGAAGTCACCCGTGAACAAGAACCATCTTTTCTTCTGCACAGCCATGATGCCAACCCAACAGATCACTCCTCTACCACCACATCAAACCAGAGAATGAATACCAGTAAAATAATTTTCATACTTCCAGCAGGTTTCAACAAAATGGAAATATTATCAACCAACTGTAAACAAGTAGTCATCCAAAGAATATCATTTCCCCAGGGCCCCCTGACTCATACTATAGGTATTTCAACCATATGTCAAATAATACCTCATTTTTCATCAAAATCTGACTTTTCCTGAAAATATGTTTCAGGTGAAATTTTGGGACAGAAGGGGATTGAGTTGCAGGTTGTGGATGAAATATGGACATGGTTTATGATTTTGGGCAAATTGGAGGAATTTAGAGAAAGATTTTGAAGAATTTATGACAGCGAAGGGTCAAGTGTGAAGTATATTGAAAGTCAAAATGGAGTTTGGTTACAGGAATAGAGCACAAAAGATGACAGATTGATCAATCAGACAAAATCCTGTCAAAGATCTTCTCTTTTTTCACTCATTTTTACCTAATTTTTTTTCATGTTTATGTTTTTATTAGCTTTTACTGGCTGTAAGAGTGACAAATTTCCAAGAAAATTGTGAGACTTGAGAAGGAGCAACTGAAAAATGGTGAATAAATTGATTCATCCATTTCAGGGGTCAGACATGACTATGGAACAACGACACATCTTGTATCATAATTCAAGAAATATCAACAAAATTGATGCTAAGATCAAATAAACATGTTGGGCTATAGCATCAATTTATTTTAAAAATTGAATAGAATAATTTTAAAATGTGTATTTACATGAACTGCATCAATTTCTTTTAAAAACAGATTTACACATTTGAAAGTAAACAAAGTCATCACTAAATTGAACTGTTTAAAATCCAAGTTGAAATATATTGGGAAAAGGCAAAGAAACAAGCTTATGTCCATTTATCTTTGGAAAAAAATATTCAATTTCTAAATATTTTTCATGTTTTTGCCACCTGTTCACTAATGTTATGAACTTAAAACAGGGTCGGGAGTTCATCAGTATACTTATCTCAGTCATAAAATTATCATAAATCCCATAAAAGTGTTTTATGACATTATACTGACATAAATCTCGTAGATCCTCAGGGTAAGATTAAAGAATTAAAAGTTGGCAAACCTCCATAGCCAGAACATTGAACCTGAAAT
Source organism: Temnopleurus reevesii (assembly GCA_036244855.1). Taxonomy (NCBI): domain Eukaryota; kingdom Metazoa; phylum Echinodermata; class Echinoidea; order Temnopleuroida; family Temnopleuridae; genus Temnopleurus; species Temnopleurus reevesii. The sequence continues at coordinate 20,748 of BQKZ01003413.1, forward strand.
ACATAAAGTTTGCTCACTGAACACGACTTCTGAAGAGAACATGCAAGAGAGTTTTAAGGGGAGTGAGAGCGATTGCTCTCCTAAAGCTCCCCTTAAATGCTTTTTAGGGAGTGATTTATTGAGCCCCTTGTAACACCAATTTTACTACATGAAGACCCAATTTAGCTCCCCTAAAACTCTCCTTGAGAGCATCTAGGAGAGATATCTGTAGCTCCCCTGCAAATTCTTAAATTTAGTCCCTTCTAAAACTTTCCCATCCTTCAACAACAAGAAAAGACAAAATCAATGTTATATAAGCTTATGTATTGAAAAATGCCTAAATAAATGCAGTTTTCAGTACTGTCATGAAATAATCACAAGGCAGAGGGTGGCAATAAAGATGAACTAAACAACAGTAGTCAAAAGTGATGATAAAAATACAGATCCTGAATATTAAAGACTTGAAAATTAAGAGATAAGCAAATTGGATAGAGATAGAGAGAAGAAGAAATACAAATAGGAGATTTTATAGATTAGAGAAGACAATTCTCAGAAAACAAAGGCCACAAAATTGGACAAAGACTGGTAGCAAAACACAAGTAGATTGTCCAACAGAAGAGGTGACTAGCCCAAAAGGAGATCATTAAAAACCTTCTGTAGCACTAAGCAAGCATGGACTAAATAATGACCAGTTGACATATCAATTTATCTGTCACTTTACCAATCACTTCTAATCTCCCATCACTAGCAGCTGCTGATCCTTAAGATATCTTAATAATTGCATTTGGTGAGTGACTGAAGATAAGGCTAACCTTACAAAGAATAGACTCTAAGTTTTGAGCGTCTAGATCATATTGAAACCAACCTCTCAAAGGCCAAAAGGGATTAGGTTTTAGTTTGGAACAGGAATGGTATTATTTGGTGTCAAAGTGAAAAATTCGAACTGGAAGCAATTTCAGACAGATTTGCAAGCGATTGCGATTGAGAGATATGCGATGGAGAGATATGCATGGGGACAGATGCTGTCCTCACCGTTCTCAGCATATATATTTTTGAAGAAATCTATAAAAAAAAAATGAAGTAAAATAATTTGTCATATGGAAATCACTGACAAGGTTAAACTTAAAATTGAAATATCACTGAACAAAACTAGATGTCTTTGCAAATTATAAGGTACAAGGCTTATTGAAAAAAACTATCAATTTTGCGACAATATATGGTTCTGAAACCATATGGCTTCAATCAACGTTCTATGCCTATTTGTTATTTTATGGTATAAAATATGATGGTTGCCATGAAATATTATGTGGCTTTTTCTATGAATATCTTTACTCAAATGCCAATTCACTGTATGAAAAATACACTGTAAATATAAAAAAGGGAGGAATTACTCTAATAATAATAATAATAATAGAAATTTATATAGCGCATAATAATTAGGGAAATTCTCTATGCGCTTTACAAACAAATATTATAACATAACATACTCAACCTTCTTTGACGTTCTATTATTTCTCTAATTGGAACTATGTACAAAGGTGCTTCAAAAAGTTTGTATCATATATATACATAGCAGAAACAAGAAATAATCAGAATCTGGGAGAAAATTGGAACCAAATCATCACGAAAGTAATTGAGACCCTTGATGAAAGTATTACTCAGCAGATCCAAAAGATACCGACATTGTGCATCTAATACATTGTGAGAGTAGTACAATGAAGATAAGATAACAAGCATGATTACAAAGACTAGCTATCAGCCTTACTCTCAGGAC
>BQKZ01003413.1:27461-43597 GCA_036244855.1 Temnopleurus reevesii
GATTGACAGTGCTTTACCGAGAAGCTGAGAAAAAAATCTCAGGCATTCTCGGGTAGGAATCGAACCCACGATCTCCTGATGACTAGACAGGCGTCTTACCACTAGACCACCGAAAGCCGATGGAAGTGGCGGGCTCGATTCATGTTATGAAAATCAGCGTTTATTCATGTTGGGATAAGGCAAGAATTATTCAGTTGCAAAAATCTTTGTTTGCAAATTTTTTTTATGCCTGTCTCTTAATTGGTATCTCAACAATCAAAGTCTATCAACATTAATGTTTTCTACAAATTTCACAATTGAATATCACACAATTGCATTTTAATGTGATTGCTTGTTAGTCTAGTGTTTTAGGTACTGAAATATGTCATTAAAAAGTCAAATTATTATGATTGATAGGAGAAAAACCTGTATAAATCATTTTCTTAAAGAAACTAGCAGATATCTACTCCACTATCTGACAAAGACAATGTAAGGATAATTTGTATTTTGATACTCATTCAATTACAGAATTTCCATCCTTGAACATAAGATAAAATATTGGATAATGAAGAATTCTACCCTATCTGACAATGAACTAGATCATGAAAAACATTGTATTTCAGTGGTCCAAGTTAAGTGAAATTAATTTTGCCACACCACTCGTGAATATAATGTCTTTTGATTTTAATATGATTACTTTGTTTAGACTACTGTTTCAGACACTAAATGTAATTAAAAAAAGCGATGATCGAGAGGATCGATAGGAGAACAATATAGGGGTGTGAAATATTTTCATGCCTTTATCTTAATTTTTAATTCAACAACAAAAGTTTATCAACATGAATGTTTGCAAAATATGTCACCCTTGAATATCACATGATTGTATTTTGATATTACACCGTGTTTCAAATTGAATGTGACTGGATGTTCTATAGTCTATCCAATCCTATAATGAAATAATTAAAATTCCAATCATAATGATTGGAGAACATGAGTGTTTCAATTATAAAAGTTTGTCAACATTAATTTTTGCTTCAATTGCCACACCTCTCGCCCTTGAATATCACGTCATTGGATTTTAATATAATTGATTACTTGTTGTTTAGTCTATCCTTTCAGGTACTGGGACGTTAATAAAAGCATAACAATACATTCACAATTTTTTCACAGAAATGCTATGATGATTACTGCATTTTTAGACAAAGAAGACCTAACAAATACCTACCGACTTTCATTATTGGTAAAACTCTGAAAAGCTATTCTATTGTTTAGCTTGATACAAACACAATTCACAGGGGAACTGCTCTAAAATATAATGGGTAAAAATGGGGAGGGGTGAAAATGTTCAATTGGGAGGGAGTGAATTGTTGAAAAAGTGAAATTCATATGAAATAAAAATAAATTTTTCAGTTTAAAATCTAAAGGTAGTAACCTCCATTATCATGATTTTTATTTTTTCATTCATTGACTACCCAAGTAATAATAATAATTATGTCTTATTTACCCAGGGTAGCCACATTCAGATATAAGTAAGCTGCTCTTCCAGCGGGCCCTGCATAACATAAAGTTATTATTACCCTTCTCCTTTCTTAAATGCCCAACGCCTGGCAAGAAGGCAGATGGTCCCATTTTTATAAGTCTTTGGTATGACTCGGCCGGGGATCGAACCCAAGACCTTCCGTTCATGGGGCAGACGCTCTACCACTGAGCCACACATGACCAAGTTAAAAAAATATCGGTATAAAAATTCACTCTTAATTTTTTTAGAGGGTAGTTATGTATCATTACTTTGGTAGTTTACGAGGGATTATATTCCTCTCCATGCCTCTATTTAGTACACATTCATTACTTAATGTTGTCATCAACAGATCATGTTAGGGTTAATGTATTTTGAGAAATAATTCAAGAGGTTACTCGGCTATTCATCCACCAACTACTGGAACAGTGTAATCCATGCACAAAGTCTATTGGAGTTACAGAATGCAGTGGTCAAAGGGTTAAACAATTGCACGCTGGAGAATGAAATCTAATAAGTCATACAATTACAGCACTTAGCTATACTTTAAAAGATAATGTCAAAACACAATTAGTCATAATTCAATTTCCCAAGAGATGATAATAACAATCCATACAGTAGATCTTATATAGCGCTCTTTCCATCCTAATTAGATGCTCACGGCGTTCAGAGCAAATTAATTGAAGTGATGAAATAGAGAAGAGTATGTTCGTTAAGTAAAAGTGCATCGATGAAACAAAAGAGAAGAATTTTTGTAGATTTCAATTAGATTGATTTTCGTAAGCATCCTTTCCTCAATAATTGGTATATTGGATTATGAACAATTTAGTTTCCAGGAGACTAAATAAATATCTAATAAAGAATGTTAAGTGATTATAACAGCCGAAGTGAAAAGCTAATTAAAATATTTGTGATTACAATCCCATAATAGATGAAAAATACCCCTTTTTTAAATTGATGAAATTCTTCTTTTCTTACCAGAGCAATTCTAAAAAGTAAAATAGAAAAAAGAAAATTCACATTGTTACACAAACATGTTCTGATTCAAATATCATTAAAATGGAGCATCGAACTGGTGCTCCACTTTATTTTACCAAAAATAGATTTAACTCAGACCGTTTTCTGTTCATCTTTGAAGTTCAAATTAAACCCAGAGAACATAGTTCTTCCTCCAGGTGCTCCAAGATGAGTGAAGTGGAATTAGATACCTCCCTTTGATGTCTTAAAGAGGTGGAGACACACACATAGATTAACCAATTACCATGGCAACGCAACAAGCTATTGAAAGATCCTGATTAATGTTTCCCTATGGGTGGTGTTTCACAAAGTTACAAAGGACTTCAAGAACGACTTTACGCACGACTGGTACAGTTCTTGTGCTGAATGTCCATGTTACACTCATTGAAGTGAAAACCAGTCTTTCTTAAAATCGTTCTTAACTTCAAGAGCGATTTGGTGAAACACCACCCAGGTTTAACGCAAGAATATATCTGATATGCTTGGCGCATGGCATACATGGGAGACATCATTATTTTAAGATTATTTTGGGGGGGATTAACATAGGGGTAACATTTGTTCAAGGGGATTTATTTTGGGTTGGGATTAAGAAAAGCAGGTCNGACGTGGAGACATATACAGAGATTAACCCATTACCATGGCAACACAACAAGCTCTTGAAAGATCCTGATTAATGTTTCCATGGGTGGTGTTTCACCAAGTTACAAAAGGCTTTAAGAATGACTTTACGAATGACTTTACAAACGACTTTACGAACGACAGCTATCAGTTCTTGTGCCGAATGTCCATGTTACACTCATTGAAGTGAAAACCAGTCTTTCTTAAAATCATTCTTAACTTCAAGAACGATTTAGTGAAACACCACCCAGGTTTAACGCAAGAATGTATCTGATTTGTTTGGCGCATGGCATACATGGGAGACAACATTATCTTAAGATTTATTTTGGGTGGGATTAACATTGGGATAACATTTTTTCAAGGGGATTTATTTTGGGTTGGGATTAACAAAAGGAGGTCAGAGAGGATGGAATAAATAAAAACTTCTTTGTGTGGATTTGCAAGAGATCTAATTTGTTAGAACGAGACTGCAGGAGACGCCACCGATTTTCCTTGCCTTTCTCCTTAATTCATTATTTCTCCGAAATTATCAAAGCTCAATTGTAAAAACTATCATACTTATTAGACACAATTCTAAATATTTTTAAAACTGATTAAAACTGATTCATCTCAGTTTAACATATTCATTAATACCAAGTTGAGAGTGTACATCACTTTCCTTGAAATACAAAGTTGAATCTACTCCTATAAAATCACCCCATCCCCTCAAAAAAAAATCCAACAATATGAACATGCTTAAGTCATGACATTATTTTTTTTTTTTTAACTAGAGGTTTCTGTATTCCTTTAAAAATACTAATTGACAAAATTAAAACTTATACAGACAGAAGGCAGGTGTAGATTTTATAACAAAACATCCTAAATGCAGGGGCCAACTACCATAGGCTAACACTAGCTTGAAAAGATAGTAGTCAATTTTTTAAATAGTAAAAGTAGGTGAGACTGAACATATTTCAATGAAATGTAAACAGAATAAATATCCTTTTCTAGGCATTAACTAAACACTGTCAAAACAGAGGGCATATTGTATACTTAGCGGAGGCAAGGGTTGAAAACGAATCATTTCATATTTTCATATTCCTTCTAATATCATAACCTTTGTTTTTTAATAGTAAAAACAGGTAAAACTTAACATATTTCAATGGAGTACAAACAGAATAACTTCCTTTTCAGAGCAATAACTGGAAACTGTCAAAATAGAGGGCAGAAACATTTCATATCTGAATATTAATTTTGCTATAACCTTTGTTCAGATAAAACTGAACTTATTTCAAGTGTATGCAAACATATTAAATCTACTTTTCTGGGTATAAACTCAAAACAACAGGCAGAATGATTGATGGAAATAAGACATCTGAATCTGAGAATCTTTCATGATTATCAGGGGGTTGAAAAGGAATATCATAATCATTTCCTAGGCATAAACTAAAAACGGGGCAAAATTTTGCATGATTAGCACAGGGGAGGGGTTGAAAAGGAATGTCATAATCAAGTTGATCATAATCATTTCAGAATAAATATACTTTCCTGGGCATCAACTCAAAATAGAGGGCAAAATTTTGCATGATTAGCGGAGCAGAGAGAGAGTAGAAAAAGTATTCATTTCCTAGATTGAGAGATACACAAGACATCCCAGATAGTTTGGTATGGCAGGCATGCTATACATGTAGTATAGAATGTAGTTTAGACTGGTGAGGTGTATGGGGACACTCCACTAATTGGAGCCCCATCACTCATCAATTGAAGGTATTATTTATAGTTCTCGCTGGGTTGGTAATTTTCTTGGCTGTTAAATTTCGGTGAAACTTCAAGACCAAAAATTGTAGTTCAGTGGTTTGGTGAGTGTACTCTTCACAAATAAATCATGGATTCAAATCTTAGCAAAGCTTAATACTTTATTATTTTTTCTTATATTGTAGTATAGAATGTAGTTTAGAATAGGTGAGGTGTACTAGGATACTCCTCTAATTGGAGCCCCATCACTCATCAATTGAAGGTATTATTTATAGACATGAGTTTGTAGTTTTCATGTAAATGAGTGTTCTAGTTCAGCAGTTTGGGGCGTTTTAATTCTCAATATATACATATATGATGAGATCATGAATGTTTTATTTAGCATCATAGTTTGGAAAGGCCAATATTATATCAGAAAATCCTTTTTAGCCCTAATATCTTACATCCATGATAGTGACAATGTTTCTAGGACTTGAAAATTTTGTAAATTTAAAAAATAAACAGATAATCTTACTTTTATCTGTCATTCAAACATTTAAAAACCAAGAATTCTTTAAAACACTAGGACAAATTTCAAGAAAGTGTCAAGACAAGAAAATGGAAGTTTGCCGGTTTTGTGACTTTGCTCCCCACCAATAAGTCAAATTTTAGTGTCAACAAGCTTAAAATTATTGATGAACTGAAAAATAAACAACATTTTGGATTGTCTACTCAAACAAAACTAGTGAGTGGAAAAATTTACTTGGGCAAGAGTGAATTTGGAAAAAAGAGTGAAAATCAAGTGAAATGTTCCATTTTCACTCCCTGTGGATTGAACTTGATCACTCTTTCTGGAGTCAACATTTTCACTCAATACTTTTTTTTTTGGTCTTTTTTGGCAGTAAATACATGTACATTTCAATTTAGATTACTCAACTCCAAGCCTGCTGCAAAATCAATTGAGTGCATGAGAGGTGTAATTTATATATAGATCATGGTTCATAAAATGGGAAATCCCCCTAATTGGGGCTCCAGTACCCTGTCAAACAAGGAAGGTATCAAAATTCTTCTAAATAGGCCTAAAAGAAATATCGATCCATAAAGGAGAGGTTAACGTGACCCAAAACCAGATTTATCTGTATCCATTTTTTTTTTACCCATCTACCTGAAATGAATATTTTTTCCTGTTTAAGAATGGACAACTCGATAAATGATGCCTACCTGAAATGTTTTCAAATTCTCATGGCTCAAATGAAGTAAACTGGCAAAAAGGCTTAAATTGAATTAAATTAAATTGAAATCTTAAATTCTCATAAATCATTTAAATTACAATAATTTCTGTTTATAAATACTTCAATGAATTTCATTACTTTTCCCTCAAAATGAATATACATACACCTTTAATTTGAGTGAGTTTCCTGTTAAAAAATATGAAGGAGTTTTAATACATAGCAGTATAGCAGTAGGGAATAAATTTAATACAAATATTATCAGTGTCTATATTATCATAGCTTTTCAACCATCTATTGTACTTTTGTGCAAAGCAACAAAAACAGTAACACAGGCCATGAAATCTACCAAGGAAGACAGTCACCATGGTAGCAACCATGCGCTTACTCTGCTCAGAACCATATTGTTGCAAAAAAAACAATAGCACCTATATCATACATAGCATGAGGAATCCTTCCATTTCCAGAGCAAAGTGGATTAATCCATATTCTCTAAAAATATAACAAAATTGAATCAATATATTCCATTAAAAAACAAATATTTCCATCCTCTTTATCCAGACAAATTTTGATGAATAAATCCATGTTCTCTAAAACAAATTGAACAAAATCATTTCTCCCTACAAATGGCACTGCAGCTAACTTGTAATAATAAATATTCTATTAAAATAACAAGCAAAAAGATGAACTTTAGAGACAATAAAGGAAATCAATGCCATCAATGGTAAATTCTTCCACTTCATGCAACAAATCCATTGTGAAACCACAATCACAATTTTCTCCTCCAGATACGAATAAAAAAGTCAATGGACAATTTGACAAATGTGAATATCTCCTCTCTGTTAAAATCTGAATTAAATATCCAATAAGCCAAAATAGAAGAATTTTTCCTGAAATCAATCCATTCTAACCAGCATCAACATGGTCAGGTTAAGTCCTCTAGAACCATGATCTACAATCCCACTGCTGCCACCAGTTAAAAAGTGAGAAATATAAGCAAGTTTGGGTAATGAATATCAGTTCTTGCTTCTAAAACCTAATGATGGTGATTCCCTAGTTCCTATGAGACCAAACATATATATATAACATTTGCAGTATTTGCTATATTCCTGGGATGATTAAATTCCAAGAGATTGATAGAAAAATCATCCAATAATACAATGATCTACTCCAATATGCTGAAAAAAGGTTCATTATCAACGATTAAAATCTGATGATTAGAAATAAACGTTTTGTTGACACTACAATAGAAATTTCTCAAAAAGTTAATCAAAATTATTGAATAAATATCTGGTAAAAATGAAAGTGGCTCCTTTTTTACTTTTTTGATAAAGATTGATAAATCCACAAGTCATGTAGAAAGATATATGAAAATTAATTATTATTTTCACAAAACAACCTACATAGCATCAATACAGACAAGCCAAGCATATCAAAACCATGGTGATTGCTTTCGCTGACACAAAGGTATATATGCTTTCACATAGCAGTTCTTACCACACAACCTTTTTGTGATATTTGATATTTTCCTGATATAAATGCCTTTCAAGCATACTTTAAAATCCTGGTAATCCTCCTTCATGAAAATTCCAACAGCATATCCAACTATAGCATACAATTTTTTTCTCGATAGATGGCACAAAATATCATATATCATCTCCAAACAATATAAAAATTGCCAAAAATTTCTTAAACAGGAACACAACTAACAGTTAAATTAAAATTTCCTCTTTCTTGACACAAAATATGATTCCTACCACAAAACTGTGGTGGTATGTAATATTTTCCTGAGATAAATCATGGATATATCAAGCTTTATAAATCCATGGATAAATGAATTTCAAACATTCTACGATCATAGTTAGTTTCTCTGCTGTATGAGATCCCTACCTCACAAATTTTGCACTGTATAATATTTTCCAGATATTAATTAATTCCAAGTGATAGCATCCATGATCATTCTCCGATTAAAACAAGATTATCCAAAATGTATAACTCTCCATTCTGATCAGGAGAGAAATATACAAATCCATATCTAACAATCCAGAAAATACTGTCAAGTTACCGGCTCTGTAGCAAACAGAGCATCTTGTTCAAGCTCTTCAAATAAATGTCAAACATGCGAGTTATATTTTACTTGCTGGTATTTTCATCCTGCAGAATTTCTCGGGAGTAAACATTGGGCACGCGAGGGTGAGAGAGAAAGGGGTTCCGTTGATGATCGTGTAATAAACACACAGCACGTGAACAACTTATCTAGTCTCAATACTTAGACCCTTAAGCTAAATGTTCGGCTTCATAAAAAGGGTTTATGATAATTCCAATTCCCTCTAACATTATTTCAAGTAAGGAAAGGTCAAAGAGCTAAGACCATTTATATTCTAGCCCTTTAGATACTCTGTTGTACAATTTAATATATTTAATCCATGTTTTCTAAAACTGTCAGTACCCCAGGGGTAGTGTTGCATGAAGACATATGAATTCCAACATAACAACAATTCAAAGGGTATTCCATTTAATATGTACACATATATATCTGTAGAAGTCCACGATATACACTCGAGTTCACGTATTAGAAAGGAATAATTAAAAATGAAATAATCGGATGAATATAGTGCATTTTGAAGCCAATTTATTTTTTAAAAGTTCCCAAACTTTTTAAGACAACTTTCTTCTTCTTCTTCAGGGCAATATATAGGAATGAAATGAGAAGAAGTAGAATGCAAAGGGTTAATTTCTAAATAATTTATGTCGGTTGAGAATATGGTTTCTTCATCTTTTGTATCTATACGTAGGCTATATTTGACCTGGTTTCGATTTTCACACTCCATTTATCCTCATTAGGGCTTGTCCAGTGACATATCAAAGAGATATGACACATATAAATTGACCTGCATTATTTCTTGGAGAACAAAGCTTTTTCTAAATAAATGATTCACTTTTATTGTCAACAATCTACCAGCAAACATCTGTTTATCGTCCAAAGGGAGTCTTACCTGTTTTATTGTGAATATACATCCTTCTAGCTGTCACAAACCATAGATTAGTTGTGAGTGTGATTGTCACAATAGACCGTTTTACTTAAAACTTGAGGCAAAATGGTTGTATCATCAAAATTTGTATGACTCTTGAGATAACACTTATTAAAGACAGGTGACATTTATAAAAAAAAATACATGATTCATCCCGTAATATAAATATATGATATGAAGAACGATCTGTTTGAGCCAAATGGGGCAATACACATGTTACAATTATAAGTTATTGTGATTGTACCTACCCAGGCAATTATCGAGACAGGTGAAAATATTTCAAAACCAAATGATTCACCCTTTAATATAAACAGAGGTGTGATCATCTGTTTGAGGCAAAATGGTGGTTCAAACATTCATAACAATTACAATTTCTTGAGATATTGCACCACCATAAGACCAAGACAGGTGGAAGTAATTTTGAAAATCTGAATCACTTTCTAATCAAACCAGGTCAAAAACTGACAGGTTCTGTCATAAGGCTCTTCAAAATGACATTTTGAGGCCAAGGACTTGAAAAAGTGATATTTTCTTGACGGGATAAACTGTTGTTTGAGCTCATATTTCCCTGGAAGGACCTCATTTCCAGTTATTTGCCAAACAGGTGATCCTAGGTCATAATTCATAAAGCTAATAGAGACACCTGTATCAGTTTAACACCTCTCTTAAGCCAAGAATTTCCACAACAAATTACCTGAGATTTTTTATCAAAATGAGGGAGGTTATAATCAGACAGACAACTCAACACGTTAGAACAGTGTAAACTTTAGTAGTTAGTAAATTAATATTTGAGGTGAACAAAAAGTGAAAACTCTTAAAAAAAACCTGAAACTTGAAACATGTTGTATATAACACATTAAAATCTATTTCCATAATATCAAGTCGAACGCCAATTCAATGCTCCTTTGTAATGCCATTTAAATCGGAACCGGTTTCACCGGTCAATAGGCATACTGATCTATTTTCCCATGACCAACTATATTCTATGGATATAGTTTATATTGTGTTACATGTTACATCATATATTCAACGTGTTTTACATCTATCATTTTAAAGAGTTATCATTCTTTGTTCCTTTCTACATTTTACTTTACACCTTGTTGGTTTTATAGTGTAAATCCATTAGAATGTATATTATAGAATCTTGTGTGTATCAGATTTGGGAGATATTCAATGACATATGGCTACAATATCCAAAATCTATACACATTGTTAATATCAGGCCTGGATATCCAAGACTAACTAGCTTTCCATAATTTATGAAGGTGTGTACTTTATTACAAAATTATTGACAAGAATCGTGACAGAATAGACAAAAATGATCTGTCAGTTGAGTTTTATCATTATTTAAGTATTGTAACATATTTAGTATAGGTTAACATAAACATTAAAGAAAATGCACAAAATGCATACAACTGATGCATATGTTTTTAGTTACTGCAACATATGTGTCAAATTAATATCATTGCAACACTTCAAGTATGCAGAACAACATACACACAGACAAACAGACGCACACAAACTCACTCAAACACTCTTCACAAAAATTCACAAATGCACTTAAAAACATCCTCCCACAAAAACATACACAAACAGAAACACACAAATGATAAATAGCACTTTTTATTACACACATGTCAAGCTAATTTCATAACACTTCAAACATCCACACATAGACATACACAAACACACAAACACATGCACAAGTGATGCACTTTTTACTACAAAATACATTTTAATTAATTAAATTCTAGCATTTCAAACATCTCCTTAGAAACACAAACATGATGCATAAAGTTTCTATCGCAACATAACATAATTTCATTAGCTAATGACTTAGTATGGTGTTGGCATCGTATTCACTACCGGTTTAGTGCTTTCCCCTTTTTCAATTAGTAGATGTAAAATGAGATAAGCGGATATTTCACACCTTGCTAATTGCAGATCAGTTGATGATATGATGAAATATCTACACTCTAAAAACTGGAAGTTTCAATCAACATTTGAATAGTTAGAGTACTGACACTCTTTAAAAAGTGGGTTTTTTTAAATTGCAATCCTGATAAAACACCAACACATCTATAAACATACACATGATACATAGGAATACAATCATACTTCTACTCCACTATACATATTTCATGAGCTATTGAATGTGGGGAAAGTGCTCTCTATCCATAATTGTTCTTTTTTTCCTTCTTGATAGGTGGGTTTACTAATGGATACAATTGTTATGCATTCTCTACACAGAACATTGTTCTTGACATCACCGTAACTTGCCAAAGGCTGGTTTAACAAGGAGTTCTTATTTTTACACCTCCAATATTTCAAATATTCAATTTTTAACCCTGGTTTTGGGGGAGTGTATATGTTGAAATATCAGTAATAAAAACAGTGTATGGGACAACAGACTAACGCATGTGATGTCCTGCTGATGTACAAATGAAGGAAGTTTGAAGTCAGCAAATGCTGCGGATGTTTTAAATAGCAACATGGAAGAGGGGCAATAAATTTTTAGAATAAATGATTTTTAACATATCACGAAGTCATTATGAACTCTACTCAGGACTGTTAGTCAGGACGTCTTAGTAGCATGATCAAATGAAATTTATATTAATAATTCAATATTTCATTAAAAGAACAAGTGCATGATGAGACACTAATACAACTGATGTTTTGCTGATGTATATATGGAGGAGGCTTGAAATCAGAAAACGCTGTGGATGTTTTGCATAGCTACATGGATGAGGGGTACTAAATTATTGTAGAAGAAAATTTCAAGCATATATGCAGTTAAAACTTCATGACCTAATTGCCTTCATGATGAAGATACAATTTATGTTCTTACTTATAATTTGATTACACAACAGTCATTATGAGATGACATATATATTATGCACCTAATGTCTTACTGATGTATCTATTAAACAGGAATAAAAATAAATAAGAACATTATCAATACTTTGAATAACTTCAAAATGCTATAGAGATACCAATGCTTCAATGTCAAAATATCATCTTGAGAACAAATTTTATGTTCCTATTTGAATATTTTATTACACAACGGATAGTATGAGTTGAAAAACCAATCATACACCTAATATATTACTGATGTATTTAATGAACACATTGACAGCTAGGAATTAATAGGAAAAAATTTGAATATTCTTAATAACTTATATAGGGATATAGAGAATTCCTAAACTATCTGCAAAAGACATTGTATTAGATATTATAGCTAGGGAGCCCAGTGTAGTTTGATCAAACAAACAAGGTACCAATGTCTGACCATTGGACATATGTATTAGGAATAATACGGTATAATGATGTACAAGATCATAAGTTAGACCAATCTAATATCTTGCACATAATTTTGAAAATCCAGTTAAATGCTTGAGATGTTTTGAATAGTTGCATGATTCACAATCACGAAGGGGGGAAAAGGAAACCCCCACAGGAGTTTAATGTTCCTACCACATTAAATCCCTATGCTCTCATAAACCTTGAACATGCCTTTCCAAATGAAATCAGTTTTTTAGTCTCATACACTTGACAATGGGCACCAAAACCAAAATTCAAATCAAGAATATAGAGTTAAATATTTAAAATGTTAAGATGGAGTAGTGTGAAAATCAAGTTAAATGAATAGCTGCATGATTCACATTCATGAGGGGGAAGCAGAGGAAACCCCCCATGGGGGCTGATGTTCCTGCCATATCACATCCCTATGCTCTCATAAACCTTGAACATGCCTTTCCAACTGTAATCATTGTTTTTAGTCTCATATACTTGACAATGGGCACAAAATTCAGTATCAGAATGAAAGCTGCCAACCTGAAAATTTACATTTCAGAGAGATTTTACCATGAACTCAGGGGGATATTTCTCTTTCACAATGGATGAAATCAACGTATGGATCAGGGGGATAGCTGAAAATCTGACATTTCTCACTAAAAAAATATGCTAATTATTAAGGAGTCTCTTGTTATATCAGGGACTTGGCAGCTCAGTAAAAACAAGAATATCAAGTTGAGTATTCAAGATTTTTAGATGTTGCAGTATGAAAATCAAGGTAAATGTTTGAGATGTTTTGAATAGCTGCATGATTCAGAGTCATGTCGCAAAGGAGCGGAAACCCCCATGTGTGTTTAATGTTCCTACCACATTACATCCCTCTGCTATCATAAACCTTGAACATGTCTTTTTTTCCAAGTGTAATCATTTTTTTAGTCTTATACGCTTGACAATAGGTACCAAAACCAAACACAGTCCCGGGGAGGGAGGGGGGTGAGGAGTGGGGGATTATAAGAGGTAACCCCCATCTCTAGATTCGTGTACACCTTTATATATAGTTTATAATCTAAGATTTTCCAGGCAAAATATTGGAAAACTGGATGGGGGGGGGGGGGGTTGATTAGTTGATGACGAAAGCAAATATTGACAATATGTTGTCAATATGTCACGCTTATTAGCTGTGCGCATGAAGTTGTTGTTAAAGGTGATAGCTATGAAGTTTATATATATTATAATTTATATAATCATAATTATGCTTGACAATGGGCAGCAAAATCAATATTAAAAGTGGAGGTGCCAACCTGAAAATCCACATTTCAGCGAGATTTTACTATGAGCTCCAGGAGATCTTTCTCTTTATTACACAATCCAATGGAGGAAATGTATGAATTGGGGATATTGCTAAAAATCTGACATTTCTCACAAAAAAATAAGCTAATTTTCAGGTAGCTTTTTGCTAAATCAGGGGCAGCTCAGTAAAAATAAGAATTTAGAGTTGAGTATTTAAGATTTCAGATGACGGTGTATGGAAGTCAAGTAAAATGCTTGAGATGTTTTGAATAGCTGCATGATTCACATTCACGAGGGGAAAGAGGAAACCCTCACAGGGATCGCTTGCTCTATGACGTCACATCCCAAAGCTCTTGTAAACCATGAACATGCAAAGTTGTACACCTCCAAGCCTTTCACATTTAAAAAGAAGGATGATACTGCTAAAAAATGAGTGAAAAATGATTCCCATAGATCGCAAAGGTACTGTATAATGGTCCCAAATTATGGGCATGGGGGAGGGGGGGGGAAGAAGGGCCCATGGGGTCGCAACGTTCCGTCTACCACACCAAATTACGACGCCCCGTGACCCTCAAACATGCCTGCCAAATTTCAATTTTTTTGGGAGGGGATCTTAAATGCTAAAATACAAGGAGTAACAAACATCAATCTTAAACAAAATAATACAAAGTATATAAAAAAATCCAACATTTTGCTGTTTTTTTATGAAGATGTTCAAAATCAAGATGCTTGAGATGTTTTGAATAGCTGCATGATTCACAGTCATGAGCGGGAAGCAGAGGAAACCCCATGGGAGTCCTAAGATCTACCATATCACATCCCTTAGTCCTTGTAAACCTTGAACATGTTGAAGAATAAAAATTCGGTCATATGCTTGACAAGAGGTTATTGAAATTCAATCTCAAACAAAAGACTACAAAGTATGTGACACAACAATCACAAGCTGGTCCCGATTTGAATAGCATTACAAAGGAGCATTGAATTGGTGTTTGACTTAATCTTACAGAGATAGTTTATATCGTATTAATTGCGCAAAACAAATGAGCACTCGTTTTCTACAATTTATTCATTAATAAAATCAAAATGTTGACTGTATATGTCAATGAAAATCGAATGAATAAATAATTCCCACACCACCGTTCACCAATAAAAAAAAAAAAAAAACATTAATGACGTCATATGGATGGAGGGGAGAGGAGAGGTGACTTTGGGGAATAGATTTTACTGGAGGATTTATTTTACTGGGGTAACATTTTATTTTTGAAGGAAGTTTGAAAGACAGATTCCCCACCACATCTCATCCCAAAGCTGTCATAAACCATGCTTCAGAGAAATGTTATGAGGCACACACATGAGCTGGGCCCGAATTCTGAAAACTGTGTTATCCCCTATGTTAGCTAACAAATGTTAATTGTCATAACATTCAAATTACAACGCGCCATTGGTTAATATTTGCGCACTGTTGACTGAGCTTGCGCGAAGGTGGGTGGGACTTCTGCGCACCCACCAATGAGAGCGTGCAATTAGGCGTTGTTATGACAGTTAACACAGTTTTTCTTAACACATACGATACACAGTTTTCAGAATACGGGCTCAGGTGGTATCATGAAGGAGGGGGTTATTACACAGGAGCATGGGGTGAAATGTTCAATATTTTTGTTTTTGTATGTGCAATCTGGTTTGCTTCACTTTATTAACTATTAGAATTTAAATCTATTTTGTTAATCTCAATGTCAAAAATTCAACATTGGGCTATTACAGAAATTTGTCCACATTTTCATTTTTGTATGTGCAACCTCACTTTTTCCTCGTTTGTTTCACTTTATAATCTAAATGAGCCATACAACTCATCTAGTTGATGTAAACCGTTGGGTGAGAATCACCATAGAAGTAAAATAAGAAGTATACAACATAAAGCCATACATTAAAATATTCAGAATAAATGATAAACACCTCAAAACTTAAATTCTCTCTCTCTCTCTCGCACACACCTATTTTCAATGAAGAAAGTATAGTTACAAGTAACACCTATGAAAGGACTTATCGGCTCAACATCTATGAGGTGCATCCTGTTTTCCCTACCTACCTTTCCCCTTTTTGCCTGTAAAATCTTAGATTATAAACTATTCACAGCTATCACCTTCAACAACGACTTCATATGCACAGCTAATAAGAGTGACGTATTTACAACATATCAACAACCTTGGCTTTCCTCAACAACTATCTAGTAGATAGCATTGCCAAAAAAGCAAATTCACGGCTTAAGTTCTTATATAGATATAGAAGTTGTCTAAACAAAAGCTCAAGACGTATATTAGTATTTGCACTTATACAGTGCCTATTTGATTATTCTAGTGGTGCTTGGTTCTGTAGCCTATGTAAAAGTGACGTTAAAAAACTAAACATAATTCAAAATAAGATGGCAAGATTCATTAATGATTTAGATTC
>BQKZ01003413.1:44016-58918 GCA_036244855.1 Temnopleurus reevesii
TTTCTATTGCTTTGATGTCTATTTACTTGTTTTTGTCTTTTATTTGTAATAGTGTTTGTTTGTACTTAAAGGACCCCATTGGAAATAAGCCCTCGGCTTTCATGGGATATCCTTGTCATTGTATTTTTCATGCATTATGACGAATAAAATAAAATAAAATAAAATCAAATCAAATACCCCCCCCCCCAACCTCCAGTTTTCCAACATCTTGCCTGGAAAATCTTGGAATTTAAACTTATAAAGCTATTCACAGCTATCTCCTTGAACACTTCATACCCATAACTCATAAGCATGACGTATTGACAACATATCTTGGCTTTCCTTTACACTCCCTCATTTGCCTATAAAGTCATATCATTCTGCAAATTCATACATAATGTTCACTTGAATGATATTCACATATTGACAACGGATCAACAGTGTTTGCTTTCCTCACATTTATCATTGCTGTCTTGAAAACCTCCAGATTATAAACTTTATCGAGCTGTATTCACATGGCGAATAACTTCATATGCAAAATGAATAATAGTGACAAAATGAAAACATATCTATCATTTCAAGTTGCTAACCTCACCTAAATTATACGCTAAATGCAGGTTCATATGCAAAGCAAACACGAGTGATGTAATGGTAATGGTAATTGTGGCTAAGTCCATTGATTGTACTGTTTTGTTATAATGTTAAAGAAGTACTTTCAGGGTTAGATGTAGACATACAATTTGAAATCTTTATGTGGCCCACCACTCCATGGATGTTAATGATGGGGATCCATTGATTTTAATGTATAGTTAAAGTTATACACCTCATGAAACCATATTGGAAAGTCCACATATAAGACAATTTGGCCATTAATGTCACAGCAGTACTTTCAGGGTAAGATGTGAACATTGAATTTGGAATCTTCGTGTGACCCGCTCCTCCATTGATATTTATGAGTGCAATACATAGTTAAAGTTATGCTAAACCCTTGCATCAATATTAGAAAGTCCACTTATAGGATATTTTGGCTAGAAAGTAGTGGTTTCAGAGTTAGATGTAGACATACAATTTGAAATATTGTGGCCCATTCCTCCATGGTGTTAATGATCATGATCCATTGAGTTCAATGTATAGTTAAAGATATATTCTGGTATTTGTTAAAAAAATAAAATGAATGTTCACAGAATCGCACAAAATGTGAGAAGAATGTTCAGAACTATGAATAAATAAAATGTGCCAAAGTGTTTTGCAAGAAAATGTATAATGGCAGAGAAATGTGCAAATAAAGGGTCAACATTGGGCCATGTCGGGTCGACAGATTTTATACCAGTCCCACGCGCAGCTTCCTGTGTTTGCTGCAGTGGACAGAGCACGTGGAGAATGACATAATTTCGCTTTTAACCGGTTTGAGGTTATCATATTAGTTTTCCCTTGTCTACACAAGTCACGTTTTGCTTTGTTTGTAACATAAGATTATTTTAATCATTCATTTTTCCAAATTGAAGTTCTTTGCAAGTACTCGATATTCGCTTTAAAGTTATACACCCCATGCACCCAGAAAGTCCACAGAAGAGATGTTTCGTCCCTATGTCAAAGCAATGCTTTCAGTGTTAGATGTGGACATAGCATTTTAAAATTTTGTTTGGGCGTCACCTTTCCATCAATGTAACTACATGTATGTCAAAAGGTTTTCTGTACATACATTGAATACTTTAAAGAAAGATATAGAGATATTGAATTTTATGGGATGAATCATTCAAATTTGAATGATTTCGTCAGACGATGAGAGAAGGAGAAGGACCGACCTTTAACGTCCCATCCAAAATACGCAACCAGGGCTCGAACCCGCAGCGCAGGAACCAACTCAAGTTAATTTTTTACTGTCCAAAACAGCTTGATTTCAGGCACACGTCATATGAAGGGGCCTATGCAAGTGTATATGTATACCTAACTATACAAATTCAAACAAAGTTTTGTTATTATATGTTAAACAAATCTTTCAGAGATGGATGTGAAAACTTTGTGACTGTCAACACTGCAATATATTTTTTAAAATGGGGTCCGTATGGCTCATTATAGATTTTGAACTTTGGATGACCCATCTAGATATCCTAGCCTAGGTTCATTTATGAGATTTTTTTTTTTTTTTTTGGGGGGGGGGGGGCAGGTCTAAAAGGCACGCTTTCAGGGGTAGATGTAACTATAGCTACCTAATTCACCCATTTCAAGCTATTTTGATGCATCCTCAATTAGCAATTTTGATGACTGCTGATATGGGGGTTTCTGTGGAGAATAAAATTCCCAATCTTTCCTGATTTAAGGGATTTCTATCAATTTCCCTGAGTTTTCCCCAACTTTTCCCTGACTGTAAAAAAGTGGAACTCATTTTTCAGGTTTTCAAGGTAGATTGCAAAACCAAATTCATCAGGCTACATTGAAACACATGAAGGATAACACCTGGCCAATGATACACAGAGGTGGTTTATTATTACTGTAGAATTATACCCTTGTATACTCAATGGATGGGATATTTTTGGCTGTGTGTCAAAGCGGCGCTATCAGGAGTAGTTGTGGACTGTTTCCTCACAGATTTCCTGTTGATTTATGATTTTGAATTCTGACGTCAAATATCATATTCTTGATCAACTTTTACCATAAGAATATCATTCCCACGCATCTTTCTACACATGCAAAACATTCACCCTGAATTCATTTACAAGTACACTGTAGACAGGTGACCTCTAAAAAGAGGTTCTATTACATACATTTTAATCTGGAGAGAAATTATTTATGTTGCCACTATAGACAGGTGACCACTTAGACAAGTTTGACTCAATATTCATCCGTTTAGCGTTTGTCAGCATTTTTGAAAATCTGAAATCAAAGAAGAATTTATCAACCTGCTTTAAATGCAGAACAACTATATTTATCTTTTTAAGTCATATTTAAACTATTTTTTACATTTCTTATTCATAATCTATAAATAAAAATATGAAATACTGTTAAACAATACAAATTATGTAGAACACAACAAACATTTCCATAAAATAAAGTGAGTCACAGACAATTTTTCGGAAAAAGTTTAATATACTGTGTTGTAGATAAAATATCTTGCAAAAAAAATATCCTTGTTTCATTGGCTGGAGTATTCACACTCGTAATAGTGAAGGTTAAACATGTCCACATGGTGCAAATAAGAACATCTCTTGATAAATGTCGACTGTCATTACATATCAACTACAATTTGTGCATATATCGTGTAAGATTGAGAAACACCCTTTCCTCCAGCTGCTTCCCATGTCACATCAACATTACCCAGGACAATTCTTTTATAAATCTAACATGAAAGAAGAACACGATTTAAACTATTTGCGTAAAAAGTAAATCAAACACCAATTCAATGGTCCTTTGTAATGCTATTCGAATCGGAACCATCTTGCGATTGTTGTGTACGCACAGTTGAATACACGGCCTACGGATCTATTATCTACGACCCTCTTTATTTTACGGAAATAGTTTATATCGTGTTGAAGTAAAACGGTGGAACTCCTGAATCAGCCTTTTCTAGAAAAAAATTGTTTAAAGCACAAATTTATAAATGATTAACTATGAGGTCCACACCACTCACACACCCCCATCCACCTTCCATCCCAGCTCAAACAATATACGCAACAATATTTAACAATTCTATTTTTTTAATATAGTATAACAAAGAAAACACAACTTTTTAATGAGAACATGTTTCGAAGTGGCTGCACTTCATCTTCATCTTAAAGAATGCTATAGCTATTACTTAAATTTATATTGTGTCGCTCTTTCGGAAGTATAATTCTTTTTCACACAACCCCAAACTAGTTGAAACCCTCAATTAATACATTGGTCATATACAACCACTTTTCAGTTTGCTTAATACTTAAAACAAAATGTTTAAAGTATAATAGTAAACAATACCAATTCGCTCAATATTGTGTTTATTACAGCTCCCCCCCTCCCGATCAGCTGCTATCTAATACAATGGACAATATTGAATAATCTTTTTTCACACAATTACCACACTGACCTTATTACACCTGCCTAAGACTCTGCTTCCTTAGATTTCCCTTTTCAAATTTCCCTTTCCAGACACCCCCATCAGCCTTCGGAACGTGCCCTTCACCACTTTCCCCAAATTAATGTCACGTTTAATCCTCTGCGGCCACAAACAAACACCATGTGCTGGTAGCAAGATAGTATGGGGGCGCTTGATGGGGAAGCCCCCATCCTAAACTATTTCCCCTCCCTGATCTAACATCCCTCGAAGGGAAAATAATAATAATAATAATAGATGCAATTTATATAGCGCACGTATCCACTCTGCTGAGTGCTCAAGGCGCTTTACATTATTATTACCCTGGCTTTTGCCCGGCAGCCATTCACGGCGCACTTGGCATTTCAAAGAATAAATATTCCTACCAGGTACCCATTCACCTCACCTGGGTTGAGTGCAGCACAATGTGGATGAATTTCTTGCTGAAGGAAATTAACGCCCTGGGTAGGATTCGAACCTACGACCCTCTAGTTGAAAGGCGAGAGTCACTACAGTGAGAAGTTAAAAAATGAAATTGAAACACCTCCATCAGCTTTCAAATGTTTGTCCCTCACTACTTTCCCCCAATTAATGTCACATTTAATCCTCTGCGGCCACAAACAAACACCATGTGCTGGTGGGAAGATTGTATAGGGCACTTGATGGGGAGAGACCCTATCATAAACTGTACCCCTCTCCCCGATCTTATAAAGGGTTAAACCAAACAGAATTTCAGAACAAATTGAAACACCTCCACAAGCCTTCAAATGTTCACCTTTCACCAATTCCATCGGTAAATGTCATGTTTAATCCTCTCCAACTACAAACAAACACCGGATGCAGGTAGCAAGATAGTATGGGGCACTATGGGGAAGCCCCCATCCTAAACAATATCCCCTTCCCCGGTCTTTTGTCCCTCAAAGGGAAAAGTCAGTAAGAAGTTTAGAAATGAAATTGAAACACCTCCACAAGTCTTCAAATGCTTGCACTTCAAAAATTTCCCTCAATTAATGTCATGTTTAGTCCATAGTGGTTACAAACGCAATACAGTCACGAGTAGGAAGATGGGCAAACGTCTAGATAGGAGAGCCCCTATCCTGAACCATACCCCCCTCCCCGATCTCATGTTCCTTGAAGGGAAAAGTTACATTGAATATCAGGAAAAACTTAAAACACCTCCATTAGCCTTTAAATGTATGCACTTCATCAATTTCCCCCAATTAATGTCACGTTTAATCCTCTGCGGCCACAAACAAACACCATGTGCTGGTGGGAAGATAGTATGGGGGCGCTTGATGGGGAAGCCCCCATCCTAAACCATATCCCCTCCCGATCTTACACCCCTCAAAGGGAAAAGTTACAGAGTAGTTATAGAAATGAAATTAAAATCAGCCTTTGAATATTCCCCCTTCACCAATTTTCCCCAATTAATGTCATGTTCAATCCTCTGCAACCACAAACAAACACCAGATGCAGGTAGCAAGATAGTATGGGGCACTATGGGGAAGCCCCCATCCTAAACTATATCCCCCTCCCAGATCTTACACCCCTCAAAGGAAGCGTCAGTGAGAAGTTAAAAAACGAAATTGAAACACCTCCAGAAGCCTTCAAATGATGCACTTCATCGATTTCTCTCAATCGTGTCAATTAATGTCAAGTTTAATTCAGGGTGGTTACAATTGAACAACAGCCGCTGGTACGAAGATGGGGTAACGTCTCGATAGGAGAGCGCCCATCCTGAACCAATCCCCTTTACCAAAATTGCGTCCCTAGTCTTGTATTAACGTTTGCCTACTTTCCCTAATTAATGTCATGTTTAATCCTTTGTTCAAATGAATGTTTGCAAATATTATGCAGGTATGACTGATAGACTGGGGGCTGATGGGGAAGTTCCTGTCGCAAACCATACCTGCAATACTGAAGTATGTCCCTTAAACAGACATGAAATCTCACAGAATTTAATAAATGATAACAACACATATTTACCCCAAATTAATGTCATGTTTACTCCTTTGTGGATAAATGAATTGAATTGAATTGCATTGATGCAAACAAATGATCTGGGGGCTTGACGGGAGAACCCCTTTCCTAAAACTGTATTCCCCTCCCCTTCTTATGTGCCTTGAAGGAATAAGTCACAAAGAATTTCAGAACTTTCCCTCAACTAATGTCATGTTTAGTCCACAGTGGTTACAAATGAACAACAGCCGCTGTTACGAAGATGGGCGAGCGTCTCCATGGGATAGCCCCATCTTAAATCATATCCCCCTCCCACATCAAACACCCCCATTACATTTCCTGTAAAAAATTAACAGGACAGATATGGTCCATGATCGAGTCATCAATATTGAAATCATTATATACCTTTAGTTTGTTTTTAAACATAAAGGGGTCCTCCTCCCACACATGACTCTCCCTACCCCATCAGATACTCTCCTGAAATTCACACAAAATTTAAAAGGGCAAGATCTAGTCATCAATATTGATGTCTTATGGGTCTGTCCATAGGGTTGGGTCTATTTTTGTGACATCCCAAAACCCTAAATCCATCCCTTATTCAAACCAGGCAAACATTGTAAAATAATGACATTACCCAAAGACTGTGTCCCACCCAGTAGCAGCCCTTGCATATATGAATTTGACACCTGACAATTTCTTCTACATGCAAAGGCAATAGGAAGTCCATGTAACATAGTTATATTTTTGAATGCCTGTATCTTCAAATCCAGAAAAGATTTCCAATTCAAATGTGCATTACTGAGAAAAAAAAAGGAATTTTATTCAATAGATCAAAGCTTGAGAAGATCTGCATTGATCTTTAGGGTGAAGTGACAAAGTGGATAACTATGTTACATGGACATCCCATGAAAAGTTGAACCAACCCCATGGACAGACCCATATATGTATCTGTTTTTTTCTCTCTCTATATATTGGGAGTGTTAGCTTGATGGGGGTAGCCCCCTCCCACACACCAATCCCTCTTCCCCATCAGACACTCTCCTGAAATTCACACAGAATTTAAAAGGGCAAGATCGAGTCATCACTATGAAAATCATTATATATCTGTATCTGTTTTTTATATGGTGGGAGTGTTAGCTGAAAGCTAGTGGCTTGATGGGGGTAGCCCCCTCCCACGCATTAATTCCCCTTTCCCTATCACACACTCTGATGACATCCATACCGAATTTTAGAAATTAAATAAGACAGATGAGGGCCAAGGTTCACTATCACTTTAAATCATAACCATAGTTTTTTCGCCATATCATTTGGCTAGCATCTATTGATTTTAGATGCCTCTTCCCCTTAATATCACACCCCTTCCTCTCATCACGCACATGTCGAACTCCATCCAATCTGTAATCGATGGAGTCAAAAGAAAACTCTGACTACTAAAAGTCAGTGATTACTGTACAAAAGCTTATGAATATTACAAAGCTCAGCAGTTAATGGGCTAATGAATAATGTGGTTATGCTTTTGATTGTCAGTTCTAGGGTCTGTATACATCAAAGACACTGTTTAACATTGCGGTTGCACAATTTAAAGAATTCTCAAACCAAGCTGTCTGTCCTATCTAAATATATTCAGATAGATGAAAAATCAACAGCGGATGCAAAAATAAAGAAAGTTATACATGCACTATCAAGATATCTATGAACATTGAAAAAAAAGCGCTGGACCTACGCATTAATTCCAGTACTAAGCCTACGGAGGCGACGTTTTACATTTTCGTTTGTTTAAAGCACTAAACGTCGATTTTAAAGCCTGATATTTTCCCAGTTTAGTTTATATGCACCATCAATTTTTCAGATAACCTCTATCTTCTGGCAGTTGAGAATTATTTAAATGAAAACAATGTTAAACAATGGCTTTAATTATATAAAGAGATACGATTATTTGAATACTTACCGTATCTCTATGTTTTGCCATATCATACTTACGATTAATATGTATTGTAAGTTTAATTGCATCTTTTACGTTACAAGTCGCTAGACAGAATAGCCCCTTTAATTGTAAATCACACTAAAATAAACTTCTTTGATTGATAGGACATATCTATTAAAAAATTGAATTGAATATTCCTCTAATTACACATCCCTATTTCATCTCTCATAGGCAGAAATAATTTGACAAATATAGAAGAAAAACTGGGGTAAGGGTCATGGTCATCTAAAATCATTAGTTTGGGTTTTAAATTTAGCGTTCTGTCATTGACCAATTCCCTTAACTAACGCATATTTCCTGAAAAGGGCTGCCCTAAAGGGTTGTCCTGATTATTCTAAAAATATTTCCCCAAGATAAAAAGAGAGGGAGAGAGAAAGAAAGAGAGAGAGAGATAGGGAAGGGGAGATTTGGGAGAAAGCAATTTAGCAAATGATATAGAATGAAAAAAAAGATATGAAAAAATATAGAGACAAAGATAGAGACAGAAAGGAAGAGAGAGGGGGAGAAAGCAAGATAAATAAATAAACAGATAAACATATAGACTGACAGACAGCTGATAAATATTCAAAAGAAAAGGAGGAAAACAGAGGAAGAGCGAGAGAGAGAGAGGGACTGATGAACAAAGAAAGAAAGAGAACAAAGCAAAACATGAGGGATATAATAATTATTCCAATAATAATAACAGTATGGTAGAGGGAAAGAGAAAATTCAAGAGCAAGACAAACAGACAAACTGGCAGACAGATAAACAGATAGACAGAAAGACAAATATAAACTTTCTACAATCATCTCCGAACTGTGTTCATGATCCCAAAGCTCAAGAGCATGATTCTATTTACGTCTCCAAATCCTTCAACACGTCCCATTTTACCCCGTCCTGTAATGTAAACATCGCATCCTCTCAGGAGAAATAATGACTTGCACAATATCCACCCAACATAGCAACGCAGAAATCAGCCACACTGCCAGACCCATCCAAGCATATCCCCAAATCACATTGACAGAATTATAATTATTTATATTTTATTCTGTTCTAATTCCATTGGAGGAAACAATGTTCTATTTAAACCTCTTACTTATTTAAGAGGACTCCTTTTTGGTGATATTTCACACATGTGTATATCTTTGCTTGTGTTTTATCTTCCATTTGTTATTATGATTTTCATGGAAATTGGATTTGATTAAAAAGTACCTAGTCCCCTTTAATGACTTGATTGGTATAGATCATCAATGACAATAAACCAAAAGTTTGATTTAGGATTTTACAACGGTCATAAAACTTTACAAGATAAGTCATATTGCAAACAGGGTGATGTCAGTCTAGCAGTGTGACTGTGCAATCAGTTATTATTGCTCACTAAACTTAGAGCCAAAAATGAAAAGTCATGGCAAGAAAATTCATTCTTGGACATGGATAAACTTTTAACCTCTGATAAAGATTTAATGATTTCTAATGTTTCTGTATGAATCATAATGTTTTGTCAAAAATCTGCAAACCAAAATAGGTTCTAATTAAGGAAGGGAATAACTCAAATTATTAAAGTTAGCTTGGTCTACACTTTGTTCCCATTTTAATCATGACCATGAAAACATCCATCTGAAAATTTATACTTTTAAATAGGAAACCAGGACTTTGGTTCACATCTTTATCTAATGCTAAAAACATTTCAAACAAATGATACTATCTTAATCTTGACAAGATAAACTTTTGACTGAAAATGGATATGTTTTATTGATCATTATAAGTGAGCTTTCACTTACATACTTTAAAACCTACTTTAAAACCTATTATTCCGATTCCAGACTTTGAATAATAGATGGTTAGTGCTACTAAGAAACTGAGTCTAACAAACTATCCCATCACAAATTTCATTATAAAAAGATCTTTTGGACCAAAACTAAAGTCTTAATATCACATGACAAGATTACATTACACCACACGACCTCTAGACAAAGATCATAAATGTCTCGAAACTGAGCATTAATGGATCATTGTCTTGTGCTCACATAACATTTACTGTGATACATTTGTCATCTTACTCTTGCAAACTTTTTTGATGGCTAGATAAATAAAAATAATAATAAAAATAACATAATTTTTCTATTTCATCATTATCTTCCTTCAAGGGCAACCTTAAGACTTATTTATTTAAGAGTGCCTTTTGACTTTCCTGTTATTTCTTTTCTGTAATGAAATTGCTCTGAGCGCCTTGAGCACCTAACCAGGGTGGAAAGTGCGCTATATAAGACACATGTATTATTATTATTATTATTATTAAAACTCTTTCAAAACTTTTTGAAGATTAATTAAGTCTAATATTCAACATCACAACTGGGCAAATAATCCAAAACAATGAAATGTATGATTTAATTAGTTGGGAGACTCGAGGCTAGACTATGTAGTCCCATGCACATGTTTCTAAGTTTGCGTCAATGTCCGAGGACAATACAGCTAGCTGATACAAAGTCTGAAGGTGGGTTGAGAGGAAGCAGGGATGGAAACGAGTGCACGCATCACTTGAACATGGCCAGCCGATCATCTTAACACAGGGTTCCCGATAAAGAACATAGCTTATGTACACTCGAAAAGCTCAAATGTTAAATGTATGGATCAGCTTTAGGGAGAGATGGCACTTACATTGTGAGGTACAGTGAATTATTCACACAATACTGTTTATCAATAACAATTTCCAGTGTGTGCATTGGTTATTTTTGCCAGCACACCGCCTCACATGAAATGTATGATTAAATTAGTTGGGAGACTCGAGGCTAGACTATGTAGTCCCACGCACATGTTTCCAAGTTTGCTTTGATATGTCCGTGGCCTGTACATCAAGCTCATACAAACTCTGAAGGTGGGTTGAGAGGAAACAGGGATGGAAACGAGTGCACGCGTCACTTGAACTTGGCCAATCATCCTAACACTGGGTTCCCACTAAAGACCATATAGCTACTGTACACTCTCATAACTCAAATGTTAAATGTATGGATCAGTTTGGAGGAGAGATTTAAATTTCAAGTCATTTCATTCAGATAAAAAAAGTACATACATACATACAGGGTAAAAATATATAAAATTTAAAAGAATGAGGAGACAGGTTGGAAGACAAGCGTCTTATTAGCTGCTGCCACCAGATATACAGAACATACAATATACAATATCAAAACAAAACAAAAACAAAGATGAATAATATATGTATAGTAGCGGTAAGAAAAAAAAGATAATGTATAATTGAATTCAAACAAGTAAACATCTAAGATGACCTTACAAACCCTAGACAAACATGACAAGACTGAAGACTGAAGAGCCTGATGGAAAAATTCATACATAGTTTAGTAAAAGAAGTTTCTTAAAGATGGTACTTATATTGTGAGCTAAAGTGAAATTGTTCACACAATACTGTTTTTCAATAACAAATTCCAGTGTGTGCATTGGTTATTTTTACCAGCACACCGCCTCACACACAAACTCAATCCCAATTCAGGGTACACCTTCAAGACGTTGTCACACATTCTGATTTTGTCACTTTAAAGAATTAAGATGTGTGACCTATGTTATTACATTCAGATTGATGAAAGAAGAACAAAGAATGCAAAAGAGAACAAAATTATACAGGATCTATTAAAGGTAGAAAACTACATTTGCACACATTACGGTTATGCTTACAACTTGTTGTGTACCTCGGATATGCCAAAATAATAACCTCTCTGAAGTATTTTGGTCAAATGTAGTCCAGAATATTTAATTCAAATAAAAATATATCATAATTCATCTTGACACCAACGGAATCCCGATACTTCTAGCGTATTACCACACATACACAAAACATCAAAGAGCACATACAGTGTGCACTTCAATACACTGCCACACCATGCCGAATACGCACTGAGAGCGATTCTTGCGCTATTGGTCAACGAGAGGTCAACGTTTTGAATTTTGAACGCATGGTCCATTAATTCGAGGCCCGAATAAAAGAATTATTATTGGAATAACTATAAATGCGCTTATCATGACCAATCTTTGTGCTTATTGATTGGTGATAAGTTCTAACATTAAGTACTCTTCAACATAACACAACAATCTTGGAAAGTCAAATTTTAGGCTGAAAAAGAAGTATTCTACCTTTAAGATGGCTATGAAAATCAAGTAAAATGCTCTGTGTTGCTTTATTACTGCACCGTGTGATATTTAAGTTTCTTGTTTTGCTTAACCTTTGTTCAGCTTTGCAATATCTTATTTCTAAGTATTACTTTTTACTTACTATCTTAAAGTAATTTTTTCTCACATTTTGTCATTATTCTTTTTATCACATGCTATTCTGTTAAAGTGAAAACAAACTACAAAGTGATTGAATATAGAATCTGGAAATAACCAAAAATCATTTGACAGGAGATTAAATTACGAAACCAATAAAAGCAAAATTATCTTTGAAAAAGATCAAATGGGGAAAGGAAAATAAGAGGATAGTGACTGTTTAGTGAATTCTAGTGAAAATGTTGGTGTCACGTACATCCACATAAATCTAATTAGATATTTATCGCCAGGACCACAAGTGAACTGATCTTTATCATTTCATACAGACCTGGCACCTTCTTTAAAGGGGAACTTCCCCCAGACTTCAATGTGCTACCAGTGAATGAAAAGAAATTGTGAAAATTTGAGTAAGATCAGACGATCCATTCAACAGTTATGAATTTTAAGAGTTTTGATTTATACCGCTGAGTTGAGTTGGCAACCTAAATGCACAAAATGGCTGCCAACATATAGCGAACTCCCCATTCACTTTGTACTGAAAAATTTCACATTTTCCTCTTTATCAAAGAATAGCAGGTAAAAATGTTGTTCGGGGGGGGGGGGGTAAAAACAATAAACCCACATCAATTGTACAAGCATTCCTAGGATGTTGGTGATTCCTCAATTGAAAGATGACATTGATCCATTTTTTATAAATTCATGAATTGTGATATCACAGATTATGCAAAAGTTGCCCATTCAAGGATGTCCATCACAGGTGGAAATGACAACTTTAAAAATGTGTAACTTTTGAGAGGTGTACCCGATTTTGCCCCAATTTTCCTGGTTTGTTCATCTCTTTTTTTTCTCCATCCTCTGACAGCACATTAATATCAAGGTGAAGTTCTCCTTTAATAATTTGATGCAATGGTTCAAGCCCAAGGCTATTTTTAAAAGACGCTCATATGTTGAATTACCATTAAAAGTTGAAGGAGCATGTAACACATTTCTAAAAGGGTAAATTAGCAAGTGTTGGACCCAACATATTTAAGTTTAAATTTACCATTTTGTAACAGTTGTTATGCCTCCAACCTTTTGAAATGGTAATTTAACATTTTGAGCTTTCAGCATAGACATAAAAGTTCAAAATGGTGGGGAAAACTATGGCACAACTGATATTTGTGGGTGAAAATATGTTCTTTACTTGTAAGTGTGGAGACATCATGGTGAAATTCTTCAACAATGTGCTGCACTCAACCCAGGTGAGCAAGGGTAATAATAATAATAATACAAATCACCTTGAGCACACCACAGAGTAGATATGTACACTATACAAATTGCATATGTTATCATTATCAAGTCACCATTTATTCAGAAATATATGAAATCCCAGGTTTCATACAAACACAGTATATATCATAAAATGAGAAAGGAACAAACTTTGAAGATGAAGAGGGTGGAAGAGCAAGGCTCAACTTTTCCATCCATTATATCGCTGTAAAACCAGTCCAGTATAAAGAACATTTTGTTTTTAACAGTGACAGATATGTCAGACATTGTTGAAACAGTATTTAATATCTTCGAGCCGTTGAGAGAAAGGATCAAAAACGACAATTGACCACCCTAGGAATATAAAATTGGAGTGCGGAAGCCATAGGTGCCAGCTAGTAAGTCCAGACTAAAACCAGGTTCGAGCACTGACACCCTTGTCTTTATAGCTAATATGTCCAACATTTAATGAACACTCACTAACCCCAGAATATACAGGGAAGACGTATGGCTTGTGATCAACTTACACACATTTGAAGGTCAGCCAAGCATGTTCCATATCCCATACCTATATGTGTGCATAGGGACACGTCAGATGAATGTGATTTCAGCTATCTATGTGACTTAGGGGGTGTTGCTCAAAAGTTGCAATTGACCGCAAGTTGCAGTTGATCAGAACGTGCCAATCAAAATCATTGTTTCATGCGTGCCTTGTTAAATGCGCATACCTTGCGCGAATGAAAATGCGCGTTACAATTTGCAAAGTTTCAGTTTATTTGCAGTTGATTTTTAACAACACCCCCTAAGTCTTGAGAGAGAGAGAGAGACAACAGGATCGGAGAGGAAACGGAGAAAGATAAAAAGAGGGAGATAGGGTTAAAAACGACAATGGACCACCCTTGGAATATAAAAGTTTGAGTACGGAAGACAGAGGTGCCAGTAAGTCCAGACAAGAAACAGGTTAAAACTGATACATTTGCATTTATGGTATGTACAACATTAATAAACACTCACTAACCCCAGAATATACGTTTGGCTTGTGATTCACATACACACATATGAAGGTCAGCCAAGCATGTTCCATAGCCAATACCTATATCTGTGCACAGGGACACTTCAGATGAATGTGATTTCAGCTATCTATGAAAATAAGTCTTGAGAGAGAACGCGATCGAAGAAGAGATGGAGAAAGATAGAGGGAGGGTTAAAAACGACAATGGAAGTGACCACCCTAGGAATATAAAAGTTTGAGTACGGAAGCCATAGGTGCCAGTAAGTCCAGACTAAAACCAGGTTCGGGTCAGAGGGGATGTGAGACATTGATGTGAGGGGGGCTGGGGGAAGTCAGGTCTGAAACCAACCCGGGGTTTCCCCTCCATCGGACCGTTACTCAGCAACACCACGGCATCGTT
>BQKZ01003414.1:40264-50316 GCA_036244855.1 Temnopleurus reevesii
CCAATATTGCACTCATCTTCGATTCGTGCAATATTGCCCTAACTCGTGCAATATTCCCTGGTATTCCATTTATTGCCATCCAATATTATATAAATGGTATGAAGTAACAATCTGTGTCCGTCCATTGAACCAACAATATTTATTGCTTTCTCCACCCCCCTCTCTCTCCCTGCCCTTGTTTCAGTCATTCGGGAATTCAGTTTTACAGCAATACTCGTAATTACTACGGTATCATGTGCCTGCCTCATCCTGACGATTATACTAGTCATCTTTTTCTGTCAGAGGTGAGTTAAAATTTACATCTTTACACCTAATCACAGTTTTAATATCAATTCGGAAACATGATAATTTGTAACATCAATTAGAGTTACGCTTACTCTTACTCTTCTCTCGATTGTCTTGAACACAACACAGAGTGGATTTGGCGCTATACAAATAGCATTATTATCATTATTATTATCAATTATCATTATGATTATAAATGGGGGAAACTGATAACATATATAACGTTATAACGTCTACACAATCCCATACGCGCATCGTGGGGGGGGGGGGGCTTTGGGGTTGCAAAATTTGAGGTTAAAGAGGTGTGAAATTAGCCCAAAGGGGGGGGGGGTGCTAAAGTAGATGATGCCTTTTTTCTTTTGC
Organism: Temnopleurus reevesii; assembly: GCA_036244855.1. NCBI lineage: Eukaryota > Metazoa > Echinodermata > Echinoidea > Temnopleuroida > Temnopleuridae > Temnopleurus > Temnopleurus reevesii. The sequence continues at coordinate 40,913 of BQKZ01003414.1, forward strand.
ACAAAGCCCAAATTTAAGGTTTTTCGATATGTACGTTGATATCTTGGAGATCTTTTCATTTGTCTGTAATTTCTCGCACGATGTCACATATATTTTACCTATTTGTACGGTATGTTCACATTTAAATTGCCTTGATCATTATTTTCTATAGGGCAGTTTACTAATAGGTGGGTTTACTAATATATGCAAATTTTATGCATACCTCTAACACAAAGGTTGTTCTTGGCAACCAGAAAGCTTGCCCGAGGCTTGCCAGACATAGCAACAAGTAATGAATGCAAACTGGATTCCAGTTATTATAATCTTATTGTTAACAACCGGTCTATGGAATACCACATAACTACGTTAAACGCACATAAATTTGAATATATAAGTAAACCCGCCTATTATGCCAACAAAAGTACGTGGTTGATATTTCGGGCGAGACTCAACAAGCTTTGGGGTTATGGACAATTTCACGGCTGTGTGTTGTCCGTTACGCCAATCGCGATATAGTGTCTTTATTAAATTCTGTGATTAAATTTTCAATGGATTTCAATGAATAGTTGTCATGAAATCCTCTTTTTAGGGGGCCTAACGGACATGACGCTGTCGTGGAATTGCCCCCATCAGAGAGTACAGTTGTGTTAACCCTAACTACGCCGGGCTATTTTTGGAGTTCTCATAGCCGGATGGGGGGAGGGGGTGGGGGTGGATTACTGAGCTGCAAAATCTAACTTTTATATAAAATTTGCACAACATCGATCATTTTCTTTATTTAGGAACAAGATACAATGTCTCGGTGGAGTACGTTCCCCTTAACCCTAACTAGGCCGGGCTAATTCATGAGTTCTCATGGGGGGGGGGGGTGGAGGCTCCCAGGCCCCCCCCCCCCTATCGTTCTCGGCCATCAATCATGCTATCGTCGCGAAAATCTGCACGCGAGTAGAGTATTATGAAAACTACAAATTGACATCATCAGATTTTCGAAAAATTGCTCTGACAAATTGCATTTCTTATGATATTTATTTTTTTAAATTTCTTATATGCATTTCATTGTTTTGGACCTTATATTTCCATTATTTAATGATATCAAATTATTGCAAATACTTTTTTCAACCATATCTATGCTAAAATGAATTGATTTTAGCCACTGAAAGCAGAAATATGATTTGTTATGTGAATTAATTGAAAAAACACAATTTGCATTGACTTTGTACACAAAATTACGATTTGGAGCAGTTTTGAGGCTGACATGCGTGTATAAAATGTGACATAATGTTGTAACGGTAGGTCCGATTTCCGTGAAAACGGTCTTAAAAATTGCGGGAAACTTGAAAGAAAAAAGTCAGTGAGCCTCGCTATCAGATATTTTTGCGCGGCAAAACGTTAGGGTTCAGAGTACGCATAAAATTTACACTATTAGTAAACCCGCCCATTCAGTTCAACTGTTCAAAGCAAACAGAGAAAAAAAATCACCATTAGTCTTATGCGACTAGAAAAAAAAATCCTCCAGTGTTTCACAGGAGATTCTCCGGCCAAAAACCCGGGCACACCAAACACGGCACGGCATAACGGCACGGTATTTACGTGCTATCTTGGTTGTTATTGGTCAGTGCGTTCCTCAGCGCAAAGGATGCTTCACAATTGGGCAATAACAGAGGAGAAATCTCGCAAATACCTTGCCGTGGTGCCGTGCCTCATTTGGTGTGCCCATTCCTTAAGTCTGGTGGTTGAGGACGAAATATGCAAATGTGATTCACCATTACTCTAATGTTCTTTTCATGTCTTTCTAGGCGCAAACGAGACATCACCAGAAGGGCTAAGGCACACTCGGGCGATACCGAAAACAGCTTTCCGGAAATTACCCGCGAGTGCAGCGCCATCGCTTCAGCTGAAAACGAGTCGGTGTCATCAAGGAGTTCCACAAATCTTAATCACGAGTACCACTGCACTCTCATCAGACCTACATCCAATGTCAGAGGAAATGGGCAAGGGGTAATAAATCAGAATTCAGACACCGGGTATCAAAACATTAAACAAAGCCAAGATGGTGTTGTTTCTGAACTTCGAGTTATAGATCAAGAATCTATCGATGAGGATGCGTATTCTGCCTTTGGGTCTATCAAAAACGAAGTAACATGGGTTAGGAACAAAGATTCTGCGGAACAGCATCGAGACTCTGACCTTGTATCGAATGCCACAGGAAACGGGCCAAGTCAGAGCTGCCACACCGGCTATAAAAGTGTAGGAACAATCCAAGATTGCGTTGGAGATGAACTTGGAATTCTACATCAAGGAACTGGGAATTCCGCAGTTGGATCTTTCAAGAATGACGTAACATGGGTCAGGAGCAAAGATTCTGTTTCAGAGAACCGGTACTCTGACCTTGGATCAAACCAAGATGACTACTATATGGGACCTATTGGGCCATCTATGCTAGAACAAGAGTCAATTCATGATTACCAATATCCAGCACTCAGACCAGTAAACAACAAAGGAAATGTAGAGAGAGTTCAGGGGAAGCATTCTTTTGGCGGACACCAGAACAAGGCTTTAGAACCAATCAAGAATAACGGTAATCATAAAAGCAGATTTCCCAAACAGGAATCAAAAACCTGCGTATCAGTTGGCGCCTCATCTAGTGGCAAACTTTCTTCCATTGCGACCGCGTTCGCAACCGTCTCCACAGATAAAGACTTTTATACAATTCCAGACCCATCTGTTGTAAATACATATCAAGAACTCAACCTCAGACCATCCACCTTGGCTGGCTTACCGAAGCTTAAGAAGAAGCCGGTCCAGGAACCAAACACGCAACAACCAACGGAATCCAGTGTGGCCAAGCAACAACTCGGGAAGCCAAAGAAGCCGGTAGTGGCGCCCAGACCTGCTGTGCAGATATCTGCAAGTTCCAACCCCGACGCCCATGCAATGAAGTTGTAGATGGACTGGAGTGTGCTTTCGCAAGTCGATTCAGAACAACGAAGCAGGACATAAAATTCATGTTCGTGTGCAAATCGAAAAACCATCTTTTGTCTCAAAATCCAGTCCCATTGTCTGGCGATCTCACGTTATCATCTTTGTGTTGACGTAGAATTCGAGATTGCCAGACAATCGCTCAACCAATCAGCGATCGAGTAATAAACGTTCATTGAACCGATCTTAATGCAGCTACCCCGTTCATCACAAACATGCGAAATGACAATTAAAGATTGGGTCTGACCCCAAAACATATAGCTTTGATTAAAACCAGAGAACTCAGACGAACAGGTAAAAAAAGTTTGCAGAATATCCAACAAGAAACTAGAAATTGCGCGCTCGGCGAGTTGCGCAGCCGAGCACATGTATCCCCCGAACCAACAGCATTGCACTCTTGTGGGTTTTATTACTGTCAACTGGACCAGGTTGGTGGTGTATGTTGTTGTACCACTATTTCTTTACATTGTATTTTTTGTATTGTATTTATTTATTCACGGTAAAACTTACAATCAGTCAAAAGACTGCTTTTCAGCAAGTCCGTGCATATAAAAAGCGAACAGGTATAAAATGTAAACAATAAGCCTAATAATGAATGTAAGATAACATTATACACAATAAAAAACATGAAAACACTTAAAAAATAATTAAAAGTTATTACACAGTTTTAAAATCTTAACATAAAAACTACGTAAAAAATGGCTAGTACTTATACACCTGAGAATGACCCCCCCCCCTTGGCAAGTTAATGTTTAAAGATCAATAAAATTGATTGCCTTGCTGAAAACAGAAATATTATTAATTTGACGAATATTGCACGGAAGACTATTAAAAATTTGTATGCTCCTGTAGAGACCACCATTCCTTAAATAATTTGTTTTAGGCTTATCAAGACATATTTTACATTCATAATTACGAAGAGAATATTTACTTTCCTTAAGAGAAATTCTAGAGCACAAAGATAATGGTAGGCTTTCATGAAGTAATTTAAATACAAAGCAGACTGCTTGCCTTTTCCATCGCAATTCGAGTTTTTCTATGTCTAAAGAGGAATACAATAGTGATGTACTGTACAAAGGATCTACTCTAAGAATAATACGAAGTGCTCGATTTTGCAAAATACTTAATTCCTTAATCAAAACCTTTCCTGCATTAAACCATACAATCGAACAATAATCAAAATGAGGTTGAAAAAGAGCTCTATAAAGCATTATAGCAGTACCTTGAGTAATAAATGGTCGTATACGTTTTAGACAGTACAAACTTTTAATGGCTTTCGATTTAATAAATTTTACATGTGCATTCCAATTTAGAGACGAATTCAAAATAACACCTAAGTATTTACATTCCTGGACTCTATTTATTCTTTCTCGTCCTATATAAATCTGCGCATTTGTAAAAGATGATAATTTACGACTAGAGCCAAAAGTAATAAATTCGCATTTCTTAGGATTCAAAAGCAATTCATTGTACTTAAGCCATTTAGAGATTTTGCATAAATCTTCATTAAGACATGAACATAGATCATTGGAATTATCTGAGGCATAGTAAATACAAGTATCGTCAGCATACATAGAAATATTGCTAAAACTTACAATGTCAGATATGTCATTGATAAAAATAATAAACAGTAGTGGGCCTAATATACTGCCTTGAGGAACGCCACTAGTGACCGGTCAAAAATCGGAAAGGTTGTTATCTACATCTGTAATGTGTTTCCTTAATCTTAAATAGTCGTGAAACCAATTTAAACTCAAATCATCAAAACCAAAATTTTTCAATTTAAACAAAAGAATATCATGAGAAACCATATCAAAAGCCTTTTTCAGATCCAATGTAACTAATCCGACAACATATCCCTGGTCAACTTTCTTGCGAATGTTTTCTGTTATTGTAAAAAGAGCAGTTTTAGTTGAATAACCGGGGCGAAAACCAAATTGGTTTTCAATTGGTAACATCATGGTTACCATAGCGACCAGGTCTCCGCCCCACACCAAATTCAATAGGCTTCATCCGCTTTCCTTCATACACCTTCATACCAAAGTTGAAAATGACTGGATAAGAACTCAGGCCTGTAGAGCGTTCACAAGGTAATATTGACTATTTGTTTACATCATGGTTACCATGGCAACCAGGACTCCACCTCACACCGAAATCAATAGGGTTCACCCTCCATCCACCATGACACCTTCACACCAAATTCGAAAATAATCGGACGAGTACTCGGACCTGTAGAGCGTTCACAAGGTAATATTAACTATTTCTATTAAAATCATGGTTACCATGGCAACCAGGACTCTGACCCACACTTAAATCAATAGGGTTCATCCTTTATCCATAGACAACTTCACACCAAATTTGAAAAAAAAATCGGACAAAAACTCGGCCCTGTAGAGCGTTCACAAGGTAATATTAACTATTCATATTAAATCATGGTTACCATGGCAATCAGGACTCCGACCCACACCAAAATCAATAGGGTTCATCCTCTCTCCACCAGACACCTTCACACCAAATTTGAAAATGATCGGACAAGAACTCGGACCTGTAGAGTGTTCACAAGGAAATCTCTGCGGCGGACGCGGCGGCGCGACAAGGCTAAATCCATAGTATCCTCCGAACCACTGTTCGGGGGATACAATAAGAAAGTTAGGACAATTTTAGTGATTATACAGTGTATTTGATAAATCACTGTACTTCATACGTCATTACATGGAAGTTTTTGGTCATGTGTCATAATGTATGTCAGGCACGTCCCGTTGTATTGTAGGAGCATTTATAACGTTAATGGCTTATTGAATTTTCTGCTACGCTCGCGTTGTTCGGAAATGGAAAGCCTCGTAATGGGGCATACCATGACGCCCAGAATTAGATGGCACCTCATCTTAAAGGGAAACCAACCCCTTGTATTATTGTGCTCGCAATGAATGAAAAAAAAATTGTGTAAACAAACTGAAAATTTCCGAAAGATCAGCAAAATCGGACCACCCGTTCAAAAGTTATGAATTTTCAAAGTCACAGAGATATGACGATTCTTATCGCTGATGGGGATACGTGGGATCAGCAAATTCTATGGAATCCGTGACGTCATGTCGGACAACTCCTCATTCACTCTGTACACACAACTTCACATTTTCTCCCTTTTCTCGGAAAAGTCAACAAAATGCTAGTTTTCGGTTGGGTATATCATTTCTTTAATCGATCCTGCATTTGTTTTTAAAGCATTAATGTTGCAGCCTTACTCTAAATTTTACATTTTAAAAAAATTGTACGTACAGAGTGGATGAGGAGTTGTCCGACATGACGTCACAGATTCCGTCGAAGTTGCCGATTGCACGGATCCCCATGAGCGACAGTGATCGTCAAATCTCTGTGAATTTGAAGATTCATAACTTTTTATGGGTTGTCCGATTTTGCTAAAATGTTCATAGTTTGTTCATCTGATTTTTCTTCATTTAATGAGAGCACGATATTTCCAGGGGTTGGTTCCCCTCTTATGATGTAAGAGATCAAAGTAGCAAATATAATAATACAATATGGACTAGCCTTGAGGGAGACACAACATTTATGGCCCTGAGTAGAATTGTATTGCCCGAGTCGAAGACGAGGGNATAACGTTAATGGCTTATTGAATTTTCTGCTACGCTCGTGTTGTTCGGAAATGGAAAGCCTCGTAATGGGGCATACCATGACGCCCAGAATTCGATGGCATCTCATCTTAAAGGGAAACCAACCCCTTGTATTATCGTGCTCGCAATGAATGAAAAAAGAATCGTGTATTAATAAAAAAACTGAAAATTTCCGAAAAATCAGCAAAATCGGACCACCCGTTCAAAAGTTATGAATTTTCACAGAGATATGATGATCCCTATCGCTGATGGGGATACGTGGGATCAGCAAATTCTATGGAATCTGTGACGTCATGTCGGACAACTTTTCTCTCACTCTGTACACAAAATTTCACATCTCCTTTTTTTTGTCGGAAAAGTCAACAAAATGCTAGTTTTCGGTTGGGTATATCATTCCTTCCTTCCTCTAAATTTTACATTTTAAAAAATTGTACAGACAGAGTGGATGAGGAGTTGTCCGACATCATGACGTCACAGATTACGTCGATTGCACGATCCCCACGAGCGACAGTGATCGTCAAATCTCTCAGAATTTGAAGATTCATAACTTTGGATGGGTTGTCCGATTTTGCTAAAATGTTCACAGCTTGTTCATCTGATTTTTCTTCATTTAATGAGACCACAATATTTCCAGGGGTTGGTTCCCCTCTTATGATGTAAGAGATCAAAGTAGCAAATGTGATGTATTATCTATGGAAGAAAATGTTATTTTTAGTATAATAGGAGGTAGTGCTTTGTTGATTGTGATCATTTGTTTTATTTGTACGGTTTGTATTTACTCATGTCTGCTTCTAATGCATTTGCTTGATTTATTTCCAAATGTTTGCCTATCATTTGTACATATGTTGATTATTTTTTCAATAAAGCACACAAATATATATAATATATCATATTAAAAAGGAATATTTGGAATATATGAAACTATGGAATATGGAAGAAATTGTTGAGCTCATTAATGTAATCTGCACATCATAGTATGTCCAGCTGGGGACTGTTTGGTTAGCTGCTCCTTTCTCTCCCTCTTGGCTCCATGCGGTACTTCAGTTTCGGGGAGCGATGGATGCATTAGTTCCGATTCTGAACGGTTTCATATTTGCTCTGCCCCAGCGAGTACGACCGGTAGATGGCGTGATCATATCTTCGTACAGAAGGCCAGAATGTTGGGTCTGAAACCGATTTTTTTCGTCGCCCGTGAATTCTCGGGGTCGCGCCCTCTTTCGGACTGGCAGCAATGAAAAGAAAAGAGATGGATCGGGAGGATATAGCGCTTTCAAAAAATCGTTTAGAATCTGAACTATGGATGCATGTGACCTGTGGCCGGTTGCTCAAAAGGTTCTTAGCTAACATGTTGAGGATAAACACGGATGTCGCGTACTTGTCCGCTTCTCTGTTTCCAAAAGGCACTCTAGTTGTGCTCATGGACAAGTCCATGACTGCGAGTTACGACACATTGAGAGCTGTCTCATCTTTTAGCAAGCTTACGTCATATAATTTTCATTCAATTTATGGTACGCGAAATGAAACGTGATTAGTCGTTGCTTAATGCCATTTGAAGGTCCTAATTCAGTGGGAGTTTGGGCAAATCATAATCCTAGTTATTTGTTTTTTAATTTCAGAAGATCATTTAAAAATACCAAAAACGAAGTAATGTATACCTTTAAAAAATCACATCTACTGAAACATTATTACTTTACAATATAAATTGAAAAAAAAACTTAAAATTGCCTAGTAGAAGAAATATGCGGCGATTTATGACTTATTTTCATGCAAAAAAAAAACTATTTATTTTCTAGGATATGAGTGAATTGCAATAGATACAATACAATGCGTTTTAGGGGGATATACTCCGTTTTCAATGCTCAAACACAATTGTTTATATCAGCTTGTGTGTGAATTTAGACCCTGTTTAAAGAAAGCGCAATATTACGTGGCTAATTTTATTAATTTCTATCTAATTTGACAGTATCAGTGATATTATTTTTCCTGATATATGTAACAGTATTTAAATTCTATTGATTCTAACTAATTAAGAGCAAAGCCTGGGATAAAAATGAGGGGAAAGTTTATTCTGTAACGATTCGATGGTTGTCTTATGTATAAACTTTAGACTAATGGAATAGGGGTGCCTGACCTATAGTACTTGATTGGGACTTTCGGAGATAAAAGCAATGGAGCCGTTTTCGTCACTGAACTTTGAATAATAAGCATTTTTATTGTTTACTATGGGTTTAAATAAATCTTGAAAAATTCTCAGTTGTGTAATTCCGAGAATTATTCAGTATTTTTGTTTCTTATTACAAATACCAATTTTTGCTGAAATATAGATATTCCGTAAATCCATGAGTAAGGCTAAACTTTGATAACGAGCATGCTAGTATCTCTTCGTGCAACGGATTTACGAAGATCATTGACAAATCAGCGGGACAAGACATCTGCAAAAGATGTCGTGTCACTATCTTGTCTTGGCTTCGAAGTACCGGCCCTGGGCCTGGACTCGCCAGGGCCCCATAACATAAAGGTTTGCGATTAATCGCTATTTGATTTTGCGATCAATTGCAAACTTTAGTACATGATTTGTCATAGACTTGGGATTGATATTAATCGCTATCAGATCAGCAATTTTCGCAAAACTTTATGTTATGGGGCCCTGGGGCCAGTTGCACGAAATGGTCTTAGCTATCCTATTGAGGATAAGAGCGCTTATCGCGTGATTGTCCGCGTTTCTGTTTCCCGAAATCATTCTAGTTATCTCCATGCTAAATCCGACGATAGCGAGTTAAGACGACTCGGATTAGGCTAGCTCTTTTACTAATGTAA
>BQKZ01003415.1:0-2500 GCA_036244855.1 Temnopleurus reevesii
AAGTATACTGTATAATCCAATATTCTAGCATACAGATATTTTCGCAATTTGGGACCAGTTTGACACATTGGAGTGTTTTTATTTTCACGTTTTTGACAGTGTTTTCACGAAAATGAATGTGCATCATATATAGTGAAAATATTCTCAAGGCCACAATTGCGAAAAAAATTGGCAAAAATAAAACCAGCACAAACATTTCAACTAATTAAGCATGTGAAAGAGAGGTCTTTAAAGAGAAAATGATCCCAAACAAAAACTTATCTTCATAAATAAGTTTATAAGTTTATAAGTTCAAGCGCTTAGGGACTTTCGCATGATTGTGTTATGCGCTGTATAAAAGTTTTTCATTATTATTATTATTAAATAATGGCTGATTGTGATGATTTTTCTGATAACACATGTACTTTGTAGGAAAAAAAATGTGTTTCTGCAAGTACAAATTAAGGAAGTGGGAATACACTGAAAAAGACAATGCAGACTGTGACTGATAAATTACAAATAATGATAATAAAAATGAACGGCTTTTATATAGCGCTTATCAATTCATGAGAATTCCCCAAGCGTTCTACAATTGCAGCATTATTACCCTGGCTTTAGTTCTGCAGCCACCAGCGCACTTGGCATTTCAAGGAATAAATATTCCTACCAGGTACCCATTCACCTCACCTGGGTTGAGTGCAGCACAATGTGGATGAATTTCTTGCTTAAGGAAATTAACGCCATGGGAAAGACTCAAACCTACGACCCTCTGGTTGAAAGGCGGGAGTCATGACCTCTACACTACGGCGGCTCCACACTATGTAAATATGTAACTTCTCCTTCAAAGCCCAACTCTTTCAGGACAGTACAGTAAATACCTGATGGCTACAAATGGAAAGGTTCTACAATGTGCAAAGTTTTTTAATATTCATCGAACTCTTCATTAGTTTAGCACTATCAGTTGTCGAAGCCAATATATCTATGGTATCTACATTCAATCACCATGCAGTTGATGTATATCATCTTTTAACTGATGAAGGGATGTTGTTCAAAAGTTGCAATTGATCGCAAGTTGCAGTTGATCGGAACACGCCAATCGAAATCATTGTTTCATTTGCGTCTTGTTATAAGCGTATATCATGCGAGAATGAAAATGCAAGTTAAAATTTGCACCTGATTAGCAGTTGATTTGCAACCAATTGCAACTTTTGATCAACACCCTCAAAGTATGATAAAATATATCAATCATAGATGAAATCGGGCAGAAAAGACAAAATTCATTTTCTATCATCATAGTAATACATCAGCAAACTTTTTTGCTCGCTAAGCAATCTCTGGCTTCTGATTGACTGAACGCTTTTAACTGATGAACTATATGATGAACTATATCAATCATCTACGCAATTCAGAAAAGACAAAATAAATTCATTTTCTTTCATCAAAGTGGAACAGCATACCTTTTTGCCCGCTAAGCATTCTCTTGCTTCTGATTGGCTGATCTCTGGGTATCGACAGTCATGGGGCTGCCATTTTGCTCTGTTCCAGTCACATGACTTGTCGTCTGAACAGCTGTCACATGGCACAAGCCATTGACCTATTGTATAGAAAATGCAGCGAGTAGCCACAAGATATTTTAATGCCATTTTTGACTCCCAAAACAACAAGATTACTTATTCGTAAACATTTCAATCAATAATTTTTAGGATCTAGATTTTTGAAGCTAGTATAGAATGTCTCATTCATTCATCTACATAACAATAATATCTTCCTCTGTCTCAAGTAGTTAAAAAGATAATTGTGTCTCACTTTCGATAGTAATGAAATTTCATATACTGGTTTACTAATAGCCACAAATAAGTAATTATTCACATCTATGAATATTAATCAATAATCATAATAATAATAATAATAATGAACAGCTTTTATATAGCGCTTATCAACTCTTTATGAAGAATTCTCTAAGCACTCTACAATTGCAGCATTATTACCCTGGCTTTATGGAATCATGGTTTCTGCGGATCAACATTTGCCTTCAATTACGAGCGTGAAACCTAATTAGAGTTATTGTTATTCACATGTGCAAACAATGAACATACAGACAAACACAGTACGGCCTATGCTCATTGCTTGATGAATTCTCCCTAACGCATATATCCGATATCACCTGATATTACCTTGTGATATTGATATCATGCACTTTAGCTTTGGCACGCTCACTTCCGGGATAAAGCGCGCACCATTTTTATTTCACTGTATACTATCTACGAAATTTCAATCTACGATCGTCGCCGAATAATTTGCAATTTTGATACATCTCCTCCGCGGTCAAACATGGATAGACCCGATGACGAATTTCGACGAATGTCTGTGTCTCAATTAAAGGAATTGAGCAATTAAAGAAACCCATATTACAAATAAATGCAGATACGAAAGAAAAATATATAAAATTATGCTTTTATTCGCAAAAATCGAGGAAAAAATATGACACTACAAGACGCTGACGAAGTTTACCGTACAAAGC
>BQKZ01003415.1:7500-31329 GCA_036244855.1 Temnopleurus reevesii
CCATAATCACCATCATGATGATGATGACAATGGTAATGATGATGATTATAATGATAATCACCATTATCATCATCATCATCATCATCATCATCATCATCATCATCATCATCATCGTGATCATGGTCATCATCATCATTATCATCACTATCACAATCATCGTCATTGTCATCATCACCATCATCATCACCATGATCATCCTCATTATCATCATAATCATCATCATCAACTACAACAAAAATAACATCATCATCATCATCATCATAATCACCATCATCATCAGCTTCATCATCCTCATCATCACGATCATCATTATCATCACTACCATCATTATCCTCATCATCATCACCATCATCACTACAATCATGATGATGATCATCATCATCATCATCACCATCATCATCACCATCATCATCATCCTCATCATCACCATCATCATCATCATCATCATCATCACTACAATCATGATTATCATCAGTATCATCATCATCATCACCGTCATCATCACCATCATCATCATCATCACTACCATCATCATCACGACCATCATCATCCTCATCATCATCATCATCATCACCATCATCATCATCTTCCCCGTTATTCTTTATAGATGTAACCCACCTTCACTGCAGCTTGGACCTTTCATCGCACTGCTTCTACTATCAAGACCAAAGACATTCTTGATCAGAACACCTTTCTCATCATCATCTTTACCAACCCGCTCTCCTCCATGCATTTCTCTCATCATTACCACCCACTCCTGAAGATACACCGTCTCCATAGCAACTAGGATAGGAAGAAGATCCATAGTGGAATGTTTGGATGAAGATGGAGGAGGTGGAGGAGGAGGCAGGGATGAAGTATCATAACGTTTCGGATGAGAAGAGATGAAATGCTCTATTTCTTGGATGAGATACCTATACTTTTCCATACCCGGTGATGGATAAAGCTAGAAGATGATAAAAAGGAAGAGATAAGTAAATAAGTCATAATATTAGGCAATTTTCCCCTTTTTTGTAAAAAAATTCAGAGGGTCGGTTGGTCAATTTTTTTTCTTTAGTACCAGATTTACCCATAAATACATTCACATCCATAGGACCATTTATCGCACCCATTTCAAAGCATAAAATATCATTTACACCAATTACAGGCTGCGGACATGCAAGAAATAAAAAAAGACATAAGACAAACAGATGAAGAAAATTCCGGTACCGTTTATTTTATTTACCAATGTATGGATTGAAAGACGTTCATCGTGGTGAAGAATAATTGCAGAAAGTTACCGATAATCTCCCGATGTGCAAACGTAAAACGTTATTAGAATCAAGTTTCGGCTGCTGTAACTGCTAGCCGTCAATATATAGGGGGGGGGGGCTCACCCGAGTCTATACAGCTCATTTAATCTGATGAAGGCTAGCAGTTAAAGCAGCCGAAACATTCTAATATCAAGCGTTTTTCGTTTGCACATCGTGAGACAACTGATACTAATAACTAATAACTTTCTTCAATTAATGGTTTAAGTATTTAAGGACAAGCCAGGAAAATGGTATTCATGTATCCCCCAAAATTGTCAGAAAAGGTACCTTCTTCTAAACTTCATAGAAAAAAACTTATAAAGAAACTTCTTTGGAGTCACATATTTTCATGCAAAATACCTTTGACTTTTGCTATAACTTGGCAACTTATAAAAGAGAACAGTCCCACAAATACACGATTGAAAGGTCCTTTGAAGAAAAAACTTCATAACAGAGTCCAGGGAATAGTTTATGTAGAAAAATGTGAAAAGCAATTCCAATCTGGAGAAAAGTATGTTGTGACAATGGAGCAAAAATGCTACACATCTTTGAAAATGTATAGAAATCACTAGTAAATATGGATGCAAATTGCTTTGCTATATCGGGAAAATTGTTCTGTGGAGTAGCACAAATTTCTGAAAAATCAGAAATGAAGAAATACAAGGGAAATGGGGTCAGAACAACAAGTGACTCAGATGGGAAGGTACCCTGCCAAGGCCTGTTTTGCGATGTGGCCAAACACACCGACTCAATCGTGTAGTTCTTGTCTTTGTTGAATCTTGAAAACAGCTAAAAAAAGTGCCTTCTAGGACCACATTCGCAACCATAGTCCAGATTGTTTTGTTTTCATGGCAACAAGTCAATGACACTGTAAATGCCGCCATCTTGTCACGCACGATCGGATCGGTGCTGGCCGGCTCAGATGTGTGGTAAGCATACGGTACTCCGAGGTCGGGGAGCGGCCCGTGAAGAAAGTTTCGTGTGCCTGATATGCATTCATGATGCTCTGATTTGATTTGATTTGATTTATCTTATTTTCCATTTCAATATCATTTTCCCAATTTCAACAACAAATTATAATCATTTGCAAGAGAAACAAAAAGATTTACAAAGACAAATCATGATACACAAATGTTTGAAAAGCAGGTGATAGAGAGATGGAGGGGCATGCCGAAAAAGCGAGGCTTGTAGAACGCATGCTACTTCTTACATTAAGATTACTATAAGAGTTACAATTTGTGAAAACACAATAAGCAATATAAGTAATTGTGACGAAATACATAATAAAATTAGAGAAATGAGATAATAAGAGGATTAAGGAGAAGGGTCTGTAACGTTACAAGTTATAAGGATGGTATGAGAAGAGGACAGGAAGGAGTGAAGATAGAGGGCAGGCGCAGCTCCACAGGATGTTTGGCGAAACGGCGGAAAGGTGTTCATTAGAATAATGTAAGTATAAAGGCAATTAGGCCTGTGAGGGGGTTGATTGCAACGTGCATTGCGAATCAAATTCACGGGCCGCATGCATATGAGATTTCATATGCAAGTTCAGGAGCCCCTGAATTTACGGCCTCCCGAAGAATATGAACGTAAAAATTTAATTTGGGATGCCCAAAGAAAAAATAACTACAGGGTTTATTTTTGCTATTTCTGCATCTCAAAAGTCATTTTTGGGGGTATAAAATCGTTCACAAATTCATAGAAGATTGAATTCCAGGGAATGCTGAACAAAAAAAACAAAAAAAACTTGACCCTAGATTTTCAGATTTTTGGGTGTGTCGCAAAGGGCAAACAAAGGTGTTTTTTCGCCTAATCATAATAAATAATAACACATCAAACAGAAAGAGAGAAAGAAAATTTCTTTTAAAAATTGTTTTGCATGAAATCTGCCTATGCAGTATTACAATCTGATATAAGATCGCGTACAAAATTAGTGGATGCGAGTCGCGATTCACCGTCGCCTTAATTGCATAGTGGGCTGGAGGGCTAAGGTTTTTAGGAAAATGGATATCTTGGCTTTGAACCATCCCCTATTAGTGATTAACAGCTCATTTGAATTAGAATTCACTTGGAAATACAGTCAAACCTCATTATAACGAGGTCCTTATCTCTTTATATTGAAACCTTGTTATATCAGGGCCAAAATACAATAAAATACAAAGAGATGGGACAAGGAAAACTACCTTGTTATAATGAGATCTCGTTATATCAGTGCTCTTTATGACAAGGTTGGACTGTATATCTACAAATATATATTTTAATGAGATTAGAAAAAGTAATGCAGTAGAGAGATTTTTTTTCTGGTCATGGGTGTAGGGTTCCATGAGCAAAACTTCATGATAACATATTGCAAGAGGAGACACAATACTGCCTTCAGATCTTTTATGAAGAGATATTGTGAAACTTGATTAAAACCAAATAATGATGTCAAGCATGAATTCATAAAATGACAGATTCATTCAGAGGTAGGAGGTGCACAATTTGAGTTAACAGGGGCTAAAATTTGCCGAGGGGTGCAAATTTTGGCTTTTTTTTCTTTTTGCTGGTTAGCTTTTATAGGGGTGAAATATTTCCTGCATTGGGGCAGCAAATACTTTTTCTAATCCAAAACAAAAGATCCATCATTCAATGCCTATGTATACATGATCGCATGCGTGAAATTGACTTTGCTTCAAGCATCCGAGAATCAAAGAGGTAAAAATTTGATTGTAGAAGTCAACCTAGATATTTATCATCACAAAAAGATGACGAACAATAAAAATATTTTTAAAACATCATAAAAAAACTAACCGAGAAGAAAGTTGAAGAAAGTTGTTCCCTTCTAGATATCATCAGGAAGTCAAGATCGTCATTGGTCAAACACACGTCGGTTTCATTGCATTCAAACCTCTGTAAATAAATGTAGAAATACAACAAATTAAACATATAGATCAGTTTTTGGAGAAATGGCGCTTCAGATAATTAACTGCTTTATGTTTGTGATCTACAGTAAAAAAAAAAAAAAAAATAATAATAACCATAATGCAGTATTTCATGAGCAAATTAGAGTATGTTCATAGTTTGAGTAAAATCGACCCAGAAATGGCTTAATTATGGCTGAAAAAAATGGCAACATACATTGTTCCCTTCAACAGCACATTTCAATGATATAGGTTCATATCCCACTGCTGCCACTATACCAATATTGTAGAAACACACCAGTCATTTCAATGATATGGGTTCATATCCCACTGCTGCCACCATACCAATATTGAAGAAACACACCAGTCATTTCAATGATATGGGTTCATATCCCACTGCTGCCACCATACCAATATTGAAGAAACACACCAGTCATTTCAATGATATGGGTTCATCACCATTACCATCATCATCATCATCATTATTATCACCACCATCATCATCATCATCATCATCTGCATAATTACCATAATCATCATCATCATCATCCTCATTAACATCACCACCACCACCGCTACTAACATCATCATCACCACCATCAGTTACCTCTATTCCAATATGCAGCTTTTCCAGCACAGCAGCCACCTCTCTCGCAACCTTCTTGGTCGAGAAGATCGTCGATAGCGACTCTTCCACAATCGTTTCCTTGAATTTGTCACTAGTCCACTCAAAATCAGGCTGCCCACTTACCTGTAACAAGACAATAATATATCTTATTTACCCAGGGTAGCCTATTTCAGCTGCAAGCTGTTCTTCCAGTGGGCCCTACATAAAGTTATTACTACCCTTCTCTTTTCTTAAATGCCTAGCCCCTGGCAAGAAAGCAAATGGTCCTATTTTTACAAATCTTTGGTATGACTCGGCTAGGATCAAACCTGCAACTTTCCATTCCTGGAGCAGATGCTCTACCACTGATACAGTGTTTACACATCCCCCGGTTCAATCTCATGGCAAACGTGAGATAGATAATATATTCCCATCTCTCAAATGGTCGGCTGTTCACACATGAGGGCGCAAGGTAACCCGGAGATGGAACTTTGGACGGTTTGGACATGTACTGGGTCAACGTGTGTGTGAGTGTGTGTGTGTGTGTGTATTTTTTGTGGTACAGTGGAGGTTCGGTGTAACGAAGTGCTTGGGACCAGCAGAAATAACTTGCTGTAGCGGTGATCTTGTTATGGCAGGGTTGTAGAACAATAAGGTGCTAGCTGGAACCAGATTTTTACCTCTCTATATCAGGAATTTTGTTATATCAGATTTCTTTATACCTAGCTTCCACTGTAATGGAGGGACAAATTTGTCCACTCCTTTGACTGTTACATAAGTTATATTCATTGTAAATATACATTGTACTATAAGTTACTCGTTTTATCATCTTACTGTTCTTTGTAATTGTAGGGGCCCCGTCCACAAGCTGTGATTCTTTCGGGTCCCAAACCAATCATTCTGATTTTTCTTGCTCTTTCAAATGACATTGTACTTTTATTGTGTCTGATTTGGTTTGAATAAATATACTATACTATACTATACTACTACGTATGAACAGCTGGAATGTATCGCAGTGAGTTTGCTATCTTACGTTAAGAGATTCTGGTGAGTGTTCACACATGGATTAAGCCAGGGAATCTCCTAGTAGTCACCAGAGGATGTGTGAACATGCTAAAAGCCACACATGTCCGGTCATGAGGTGATGAGAAATTACAATTACAAAAATTCCAATCAAATTGTTACAGTATAGCGGGATAATTTCACGTTGTTAATATTTCGGGGTTGGTTAGTCCATGAACATCTTTGCGGGGTATTGAATTCGCGGATACAACTTATGAAAAAAGGTATAATCTCTCGACCAGACTATTAAAGATTTTTAAGAAAGAAAGTGATTACTGCTACAAAAAAATGCTTTTAAATGCCGGAAAATTATAATGAATGACCGTATAAATCGCAGAATAATCTGGAAATTATGATTAACGCAATAAAAAACCATTGACATTTGGTCTGAGCTATGATAGCGTACGTCGCATTAACACTGGATTTCCTACTGCCAGATGCACACATTTTTTCTTTATTTTGGAATAGTATATCATGAAATTATTTTTTGTCACATTTGGGATGATTTTTTTTCATCATGACGTGATTGAAACGTTGAAAGTGTTATCGTATCACTTCAAAACGCAATGTGTGAAGTACCGCGCTTGTTAAATTTTCATACAAATTTTTAAGGATGATTTTCATGGGTCTAAAATTTGTGGTCTGCAATTTCAATACGAAAAGCGCGAAAATTAAACCCCCGCGAAAATTTTCCGTTATACAGTAGTTAATATGGATCCTGTTATTTAAACCAGATGGAAATAAATTAAAAATTATATGGTGCACATTTTGCCACAGACTTACAATCAATAGTAATTGCAGAGATGCCAACCATTATGGAATATGCATCAGGTTTATTTACATGCAAATTCAAGGTTCTCGTGACAAGTGAATAGCTGAGAGTATGGCTATTCTTGTCATGTTTGCTCTCACTTTTGTTCAGCTGTTGCGTTATTCACATTTCAATTTTGGCCTCATGCATATTCCGTAACGGTTGGCATCTCTGTAATTGTAAATTTAGTTGCAGCTTTCATGTTACAGGAGCATGGTCTTATGTCTGTTACTATGTGGTATGGTAAATTAATGAACATTTTCATCGTAATTTACAATGTTGTTTTGAATAGAGTGAGAAACACAGCTGGACAAAAGACTTCTAATGACAAAAGGAGTAAGCCAAACTAACTTGTTTGTTCTTAAAATCATAACAACCATCATAATTTTGGTATTGCATCTAAAAAAAATAGATTGTTTTTAATGAGAGAGGCAAATTTTTCATTCATAGGATTCATGAAGGTCATTGAATTCCTTGGCAGTTTGACTAACCTTTGAATCATTCACTCTTAGTAAAAAAAATAATTGTTTGGTTGTCCCGAATGTCATTTTTGAAAAATAGCATCGGTCAGTGAAAATGTTTGTTTTTAATCACTCTTTTTAAATTGAGGAACACATTTCATGTGGTAAATAAGGAAATGAAAAGTTAGGAGGAGGTGAAAAAACAATTCTGAAAATGACTCTTTAGGTTGCATTTCTCATGTTTTTATATGATCATACTGTGATTACTTAATTTGAATGAAAATTATATTTAAAAAAGTTCATTCCTTGGCTATAGCTACCCAAAAATAAAATTTCTTCAATCAAAGGAAAAAATCAAATGAACGGAACAAAAAAAAGTTTGAGATAAATCAGACAACTTACAAGAAAGTTATGAATGTTTGAATATTTTGACAATCTGGGAACTGACGACATCATAGGTGCACAACTGACAATTTATTGTATTCATATCAATGTTATGAAATATTACTCATTTCCCCAAAAATATAATTTCCTCAAAATTTTAACTACAGGATATCTTGATGACAGATATGTAGATCCCCTATTTGTATACTTACATTCATACAAACTTTGTATCGTTTTGTAGAAGTGATGAATTTTGCATCATAAATATAAAAAAATTCTGGTTAGTAGTGCACCCATGATGTCATCAAATTGGCAACACGTCTGAAAATTTTCACTGATTTGCTCATGTTTTCATACCTTTAAGAGTTCCTGACTTTTTTACTACTTATCCAATTTTGTTCTGCTCACCATTTTTTTTCTGCTCCTCTTTGGAAAATCTTATTTTTGGGTAGACTCTTCTTTTAAAATCATTGCTTCACATGTCTCAACATTCCTACGTACCTCAATCACTATTGGATGTAGTGTAGAATTGAATATGACATCAAAGGCAAGAAGCTGAAAACAATGCGAACACCTAGATAAAAAGAAGCAGAAGTTGGAAGATTAAAATAGGATAGAGCAAAATAAAATAATGACAAATTAAATAGATTCCATTTACAGTGACTATCTATGACTGAGATATCTTTTTTTTTTGCATTCATTTGTCAATGAAATGAAAAACCACTGCCTTATATAGTGCACAAGAAGGAAAATGGAAGTGGAGGAGCCATGGTGTAGTGGTTGTGACTTTCACCTTTCAACCAGAAGGACGTAGGTTCGAATCCACCCCATAATGTTAATTTCTTTCAGCAAAAAAATAATCCACAATGTGCTACACTCAACCCAGGTGAGGTGAATGGGTACATGGCAAGAATAAATATTCCTTAAAATGCCATGTGCGCTGGTGTACACTGGGCTAAAGCCAGGGTGATAATACTGCAAAGCGCATTGAGCACTTAGCAAAGTGGATATATGCACTATATAAATTGCATCTATTATTATAATTATTTTCATTTCTGCACATGCCCAGTCATTTGCAAAATTCTTCACATTTGTCTTAAGCTTAATCCCCCTCGACATTTTTCGTGATAAGTCTGAAACGTGAAAAGCTCACGCCTTAGTTTTTCCTGACTTTTTTCTCACGCAACTTTAAAGACCAAATTCGTGACTTACAGGTATGCGGTACCGACGCTACGTGCATTTGAAGAAAAAAATTGTCAAGCCAAATATGAGTCAGAAACATGATTTCATGTAGAAATTCAATGGAAATTGTGTTTTCAGTCAATATTCATAAAACCTTGTCTATTTTGCATATTAATGGATGAAATGAATTTAAAATTCATTTTCTATGCCTCTTAAAATGTCACCACCAATTCCATCAAAAAATTAATAGATGTAATAGTGTCTAAAAAACAAAGACATACATTAGAAATTTACAAAAACATGAATGATTGCAAAATAAGTCAAGGAGGGGGGGGGGGGCCCGGCCCCCAGACCCCCCCCCCCCCTTAAAACTTTATAGATAAACTCCTAACCACCTACCTGTATGGATGTTCCCATGGATGTGTAAACTGTGAGAAGTCAGCTACTAAGGAGGGTTCTGATACCAGCAATGTTTCTGTAATGACTACCTTTAGGTTATCGAAAACTGAGCCGCCCGCATGGCCCCCAACATGATAAGCCAGGTGCACTTGCAACTCTTCCATAGTCCAGACCCTAGGAATCTGTACAATGAATGAGAAATGAGAAAACCGATGTGGGTGACCTCATTTCTGAGCTTTGAATCAGGAACTGTCTTAATTGAATCAGAGTCCAGAACCTACTGGGAATTTTGGATGAGAAATGTGAAATGGTATAAGTAGGTGAACTGAGTTCCAAGCTTTGGACCAGGAACTGTCTGAACTGGACCAGTGCTCAGATCATACTTGGAATCTATGCTACATAGATGAACTGAGTTCCGAGCTTTGAATCAGGAACGGTCTGAACTGGATCACAGTTTAGATCCTACTGGGAATCTGGAATATATTTTGAGCATATGAACATGGGAAATTTCTTTGATTCCTAGGGACACACAATGCATCACCATTCTCATTCTTACCCTAGATTTCCAGTAGGGTCTGAACTCTGATCCAGTTCAGATGGCTCCTGGTCCAAAGCTTAGAACTCAATTGACCCACGTAGCACTACAGATTCCATGTAAGTTCAGAACGATCTTCTACTTCAAACGGTTCCTGGTTCAAAGCTTGGAACTCAGTTTCCCCGCATAGCATTTCACATTTCTCATCCATATTCCAGATTCCCAGTGGGATCTAATGTGAAAAGCTATGCAGGGAAACCAAGTTCTAAGCTTTGGATCAGGAACTGTCTTTTCAGAGTCCAGAACCTTCTGGGAATTTGGGATATGAATTGGAAATGTGAAATGGTAACTGGGTGAATTGAGTTCTAAGCTTTGGACCAGGAACTGTTTGAACTTCACTTGAGTCCAGATTCCCACTAGGAATATGTAATATGAATGAATAATGTGAAATACTCGGATGGGTAAATTGAGTTCCAAGCATTGGACCAGGAACTGTTTGAAGTAGAAGATCGTTCTGATCCTACATGGAATCTGTAGTGCTACGTGGGTCAATTGAGTTCTAAGCTTTGGACCAGGAACCATCTGAACTGGATCATAGTTCAGACCCTACTAGAAATCTGGAGGAAGAAAAAGAATGGTGATGCATTGTGAGTCCCTAGAAATCAAACAAATTTCCCATGTTCATATGCTCAAAATGGATGGATTGATATTGCAAGCACAGAGGCAGTGACATTTCATCTTGTCACTAGATGGCGCAACATACAGGGAATGATATCACACAGAAAGNGATATATGACTAAAATATGAAGAATTTAGACTGAGAGACTTTGGAGATGTTGAGGACACAAAAAAAGGTGGAAATAAAAATAAATAAAGTAAGAAAATTCGGACAATTACAATAGGTGATCTGTCAAATATGACAGACCACCTAATTACATGCTCTTATATAGCGCCTAACATTAACTTTATCAGTCATCACTACACGCTCTACAATGTAACATAATTGCCATCATGGCTTTAGCAGTGCAGCTGTAAGTGGTGCACTGCATTTCAAGGAAAAAATTCCTGCCAGGTACTCATTCACCTCATCTGGATCGTGCACAGCATAATGTGGATGGATTTCTTGCTGGCGTAAATTAAAGCCATTGGTGGGATTCAACTGACGAACCTCTAGTTGAAAGGCAAGAGTCAGAAGCACTACACCATGATGCATCCACAGTATGAAGTTCACCTTAGCAAATCCTTTCTGATAGTCCTGTCTAAAAAAACACCACACTCTTTTAGGGTATATGTACGCTCGCAACTGATTAATGGACGCCACGAGCAAGAACACTTCATCTTTTCACAAGATGACGCTAATTACAGGGAATGATATGATGTAGTAAGTATGACGCTCACCTTTGCAAATCCTTTCTGATAGTCCTGTCTAAAAAACACCTCACTCTTATCGTATATGTACGCTCGCAACGGATTTATTGACGTCACAAGCACGTAGGCACGAACACTGACAGGAGAACCCAAAATTAGCAGAGGATTGGGAAAATACTGCTGGACAACAGCTCGTTCACTACGATACCTTTTGGTTTGGACATAGAATTGAGAAATCAATAGACAATTTTCTGTATTATGTACATGTATATCTAAAGTGTACTCTGTTACTTTTTCTCAGATTTCTTTTAAATTCAAATGAAAAATTCATGCATAATTGTATTCACTCACATGAACAAAAACTTCCTTAACCATTTTAAAGTATTATTGGATCATCATATTCATTATTCTCATTATTAATCTTCTTTTTATCATTCTGAAATGTATGTGCATTAAACAATAAATTACAAATTTAATAAAATCATTTTTATGCCTCGGGTGAAAAAAATAACTGTATTTAAAGCTTCTAAAAACAAAGTAAAATCAAATGACTGAAGAATGCTGTATTTTAAAAACTTTGCTAAAATGGAAACTTACTGTTGAATTCGCTGATAATCTCCCTCTCTGATTGGTTGAAGAACTTGTATGTCGCCCCCTGGAGTTTTGAAAACCCATTTGACGTCACTTCCTAATGCATCTGCTGTCATCATGAATTCATTGAACTGAGCTGGTAGTACCCAACAGACTGGAGCAAGCTGGTTGCGTCTCAAGGCTGATAAAAACATTAAAATTTTCTTACGGTAGTTACACAAGCAGATTCATTGAAAAGAAGAGTTTACCCAAAAATAATATTTATTCAAATGGAGCAGAAAAATCAGATGAGCAGAACAAAAAAAGTTTGAGCAAAATCGGACAATTAATAAGAAAGTTGTGAATGTTTTAATATTTAGACAAATTAGGTGCACAACTAACTATTTATCATATTCATAGCAATGTTATGATGTTACTTTTTCTCCAAAAATATGATTTCCTCAAAACTTTAAGTATAGGATATATTTATGATAGATATTTGGATTCCATATTTGCATGTTAACATTCATACAAACTTTGTATCTTTCTGTAAAAAAAATGATGAATTTTGCACTATAAACATAAAGAAAATCCTGGTTTGTTGTGCACCCATGATGTCATCAAATTGGCAATATATCTGAAAATTTACAGTGATTTGCTAATTTTTCAAAACATTTAAAAATTCATAAATTTTTAATTACTTGTCTGATTTTTCTTCAAACTTCTTTTGTTTTGCTCACCATTTTTTCTGCTTCTGTTGAATTTTTTTTTTTTTTAGTTGACTCTTCAGGATGATAGAACACTCCTTGCATTTTGGTTCAATAATTGTTGATGTTGTGCTCTAAAAACATACACTTCAGGATAAGTCGTTGGTAATGGCAAAAACACTTTTCAAAACAGACCTATCTTCATTCATATTTCATAAATAGAAACAATTTTTTTACAGGTGAAATACACTTATGTCAACAGAGACAATGGAATCAGGCAAAAAGTCGCAAAAGCTAGTAATCTCTGAGACAAGTTAAAATGATTTATGGACTCGAATTTTCAACACAAAAAAAACCCTCAAAAATACAGTGTTGGTTTCTCCTTTGCATCTCTACCAACTTTCAAGTCATGAAATTTAGTATTTCTTGGTGAACATAGAGTTTTAAAAATGTTCTTTTTTCACTCCTTGCAGTTTTGATCCCCTTTTGAAACTTTGAAGCCCATGTCAAAGAGTGATGCATTACTAAAACAAGGCTTTTACTTGTGATTAGTCTGTTTCACCTCATTTGCATAATGCTCATACATCGATGTCTAAAGAGCTCCCTCAATGGCCAGGAACCAATAAAAAGGTGTAAGTGGTTGCAAGGGGGTGGAGCATATTGATTGGCATGGGTGAATCTAATCGCATAACCACACTGACATTGACCTTTCTCACAAAACTAAATCTTTCGAACCCATGTTGAAGCATTTTGTCCCCCAAAATGGTAATTTTGCCTTACAAGGAAATAAGAATAATATAATGCTATTTGTATTTCGCCTAATCCACTCTATGGAGTGCTCAAGGCGCATTAAGAGAATAATAAGAGTAAGTATTAAATAGTAACTTAAGAAGTGAACTTATATAGAAATTTAAAAAAAATAAAGCTAACAAAAATTGAAGAAAATGAAATTGAGTTCAAACCTCCTACCAAACTTTTGATTTTGCTTACTAGCTTTTGCCCTCTTGTGTGAGAAGACACAAAGATAAAACGAAGCCCGAAAAATCTAAAGGTTGGTAGAAGCTTTGAACTTAATTTAATTTCATCATCCGAGACCAATGAAACATTTTGGTATGAAAAAAATACTTCAACAAAAGGTGAATTTAAATGTATGAATTTGAATGTATCACCAATGAGCAATGATAAATAGAAGGAAAAGGATGGATATCCGTGATCTTACTTGGAATTTTGCGAGCTTCGTTTGAGGTATAGCAGAAAGCGTCCTTCCGCCAGAGAACATCTTTCATTCCAGGTATTCTATTGATCTAGAAAAAAGAAAGAAAATGGAGCTGAAATTTCTATCCTTTAGACGAAAATGCTTAAAATCAGCATGCATGGGCTTGAAGTTCTGTGAACCGAAAAGTTTGGGACCACTTTTAAATGCGTATAAAAATCTTTAAACAAGTTTCTATATTTTTTAGGCATCAAGGTGTTGTGGTTCTGACTCTCGTCTTTCAACCCGAGGGTCGTAGGTTTGAATGTCACCCATGGCATCAATTTCGTTCAGCAAAAAATGTATCCACATTGTGTGCTGCACTCAACCCAGGTGAGGTGAATGGCTACCAGCAAGAATTTATTCCTTAAAATGCTAAGGCAATTACTTGGTAGCTATGCTATGGCCGGGTAATAATATTAGACAATTTGTCTAGCGCCTCTGAATAGGTGACTAGAGAGACGGCATGTTTAAATGCTATATTATTAAATATTCCCCATGAAACGGTTGTGCATGATCCCAACCACAGTGATCAATTTCACACACAAGTGATTTCAGAACTTTGCTACATGATGACTCTCGCTCCACTGTACATCTTGAAAAGTGGGCCCATGGAGAATAAAAGAATATCGAGTGATCCCTTACTTTTTTAAAAGGGGAACCAACCCCTGAATTATTGTGCTCTCATTAAAAGGAGAATCTACCCATAAATAATATTTCTTCAACAGGAGCAGAAAAATAAGATGAACAGAACAAAAAAGATTTGAGAAAAATTGGACAACTAATAAGAAAGTTATGAATGTTTACATATTTAGACAAATTGGCAACTGATGACGTCACAGGTGCACAACTGACAATTTATTACATTCATATCAATGTCACAAAATGTTACTTTTTCCCAAAAAAAATATGATTTCCTCAAAATCCACTATTTGCATGTTTACATTCATACAAACTTTGCAACTTTCTGTAAAAATGAGGAATTTTGCACCATATTTCCAATGAAAACTCAGGGCATCCATGATGTCATCAAATTGGCAACATCTCTGGAAGTTTCCACTGATTTGCCCAGTTTTTCAAATCTTTTTTTATTCCTTGTCCAATTTCCTTCAAACTTTTTTTGTTTTACTCACCAATTTTTTCTGCTTCTGTTAAAAAATTATCATTTTGGGATAGACTCTTCTTTTAAATGGAGGAAAAATCAGCTGAACAAACTGAAAAATTGTGCAAAATCGGACAATCCGTTGAAAACTAAATTTTCTATGACGTAATGTCAGACAACTCCTCATTCACCTGGTACATATAATTTAAAAAAATGGATTATTGTCAAATTTAAAGTAAGGTTGCAACATGATTCTTCTCAAAATACATGCCAAATTGATAAAGATAGCCATACACCAACCGAAAATTGGCATTTTGTTGACTTTTCCCCAAAATAATAGAGAAAATGTGAAATTTTATATACAGAGTGAATGAGGAGTTGTCCGACATGATGTCACAGATTCCGTTGGTGTTGCCAAACGCATGGATCCCCATGAGCCGCAGTGATCATCGAAAAAATCTCTGTAACTTTTACAATCAATAATGTTTTAACTGATTATGCGATTTTTCACAGTTGTTCATCTGAATTTCTTCATTCACTGAGATCAAAATAATTCCAGGGGTTGGTTCCCCTTTAATATAACAAGCCTCATATGACAAGTTATATGCAATATATACATGTAATTTTTAGTGGCAACCATCTTGGATCATAATGATTTGCCATGTCTTAGAACTTGGACTTCATTTCACATAATGACAGTCATTACAAAACTATTTTGACAGAGTAAGCCAAAATAAAGATATGAAATCATAAAGATAAAAGAAATACAGTTATCTGAAATGAAAACAATCGCTGTCAAAACAATTTATATTTCATAAACAATCAAAGAGGGAGAGAGAAAAGAGAGAGAAAGAGCAAGAGAGAGAAATTGAGATACACACAATACAGTATGTTACAACAATTGAAGTATTGAATTACTGCTGTGACTTTCATGTAGGTTTCAAATGTAAATTTTGTGTTCACACTGAAAAAGGCACACTTCTTTACCATAGACCAGAAGGTTCGGGGATGAAGATGTTTATAACATTTAATTCACAAAGCATTCTGTTCAGAATGGATGAAAATCATATTTGAATTACGTGTGAATTACAAGAAATTAGACATTAAATATTAATATACAAGGGACCGTCATGTCCATCCCTCGGCTTATTATGGCCAAAGTTTGATGTGAATGACAAAGGCGTTTCACTAGTATGGTAAACACACTTACATGTAATTATTTCTCCATAGACCCCTGTGTTATTTGGCCTTCACAAGAAAATCATATAAAATCAGCTGTAGAATAGGTCGACAAGTACTTGGTAGGGAAAGGAAATTTTATGAGCTTTCTCATTCTGCATTAAAAATTACCTCTTGACCAGCTCATTTTTTAGCAACTGCCCCTCACATAGCAACATGTCGTGCATCAATAAACTCCATACCCCTAATGAGGTGAATTGAGTCTGTCTTTAGCGGTGTCAAATAGTCCCAGAAATCAAAAAAATTTTGGATCCCCGTTTTGATAAAGAAAGGTCATATATTCATTTACTAATATCCACAATCAAATAATCACTCATTCACATCTATTAACATTAATCCACAATAACTGAACTCCAATGGGTTGCCTAAGGGTCTATTTTTCGTCCGTGACAGTAATTCGTCTATAATTATGTATGTGTAGCCATTAGTAGCATCCATGGGTCTTTATTTGTTCCCAAAATTCCTTTATTCGTTTGTGGGGGAGGGGGGTAGTCTGCAAGCACAGACCCTAGGCTTTCGGTGCGTGCACGCGCGGAGCATGATACAGGGTATGCCTTGTGTGACTACATCACACAGCATTGTTCTCTCCTACAGCCTAGGGTAAAGCAAAAACAATGCAGTGTGTCACGTAGTGAAAGATTGCATACTCTGTATCACGCTCATACCTAAAACCTAGGGTCTGTACTTCCAGACTAGGGGGTGTCATAGTCTAATATAAATACACAAAAATACATACAAAATATGTGCGGACTAACACCTTTGTTAGCAGTCGAACGAAAAATGATATCATATTATGTACCTAAACTTTCAAATTAATAGTTTTATTATTTTATGGTACTTTGTAAGGTATTCTTGAGGAAATAGAAACGAAGGAGGAACTTAAAGTTTGATTAACTCCAGACATTAATGAACTGGTAGTGGCTGGAGAAAAACACAATGATAAAACTGTGAAATTTTGAGCAAAACTGGATAATCCATTCGAAAGTTTCAAAGTTTTTATTTACATCCCTCATGGGCTCCTTGAGTTGGCAACATACAGGCACAAAATGGCTGCCAACATGGAGAACTCTCCATTCATTTTGTGCATAAACATTCACATTTTCTTCTTTTTGTAGAAAAGTAGACAAAATTTAACTTTTTTGTTCAAGTATAATATGGACATATCGAGTCTGTAAGCGCATTCCAGTAAGAATGGTGGTAATTCCTCAAATGAAATATGACATTGATACATTTTTAATCAATTCAATTACGATGGAAATAAGGAGTTATTCATGTATGACATCACAGATTATGCCTGAGTTGCCAATTCAAGAATGCCTATTAGTGGGGGAAATGAAAACTTTGAAAATCTCCAACTTTTGAGTAGATTATCCAATTTTCAGTATGTTCATCTTATTTTTCTTCATATACGGAAATCGCATCAATGTCATGATAAAGTTCCCCTTCAACGGTTTTAGAGATCCAAGCACACCGCAAGTCAAAGGCTATATGCATGTACACAATAGCTATTTGGGAAGATGTAGCAAAAAGCAAAGAAAAGTGGCAATTTATTGCTTGTACAAAGCACCTGAATGCACCCAAACAAGAATTTACCATTAGTCAACCCAAATTTGAAAAACTTTAGAAAGTGTATATAAAGCAAAGAAGATCTTAGACAATAAGAACCACACAATTATCCCTGTGAAAATATCATCTCACAAAAATGAGTAATAAAAAAATTATTACTCATGAAAATATTGAATAAAGGAACTAACATGGAATGATTAAAGCTACAATATGACAAGATGGGCATTCACGATTTTTGTTTCCATTAGTTTCTTTTTAAAATTGAATAACTTTTTTACAGAATATAACATCATGTATGACAATATTTAAACATGAAAATGGAAATAAAAGAAAGATACATTGGCAAAAATGATAGTTAGAAAAGGTGAAATCAAATTCCTGTAAAAGAAATTATAAGCTACATTGTTCTTTTCATCTTTTGGAAAAAAAACAAAATCAATGATGCAGCACAAGTTAAACACACAACAAAACACTTACGGGGTGTTGTTCAAAATCAACTGCAAATCAACTGCAAATTTGCAAATTATAACGCACATTTTCATAGCAGCACGGTAAGCTCATCTCACAAGACGTGCATGAAACAATGATTTTAATTTGCACATTCTGATCAACTGCAACTTGCGATCAATTGCAACTTTTGAACAACACCCCCATAGTCAATCAAATTTCTGTAAGTGGCATTCTTCATTCTGCATAGAAAAAAAAGCATTTTAAGTGTTCATGTTCATCCATTTTCCTAAATAAAAATATCACATTACAGGAAAACATGAGAAATATAACCAGAAACATCGTTTTCAGACATTTCAGGGCTTTTTACCTAATTCCTAGTCTTATTTTGTAAATGAAATCTGTTCAAAATTTTTTTTAAAAATAAAAAATCCTACGACCAACGAACTAAATCTTTCCGAAAAGCCATTTTCGTGAGCATCCAAACAAATTTGGGGGGCATAAAAATAAAACAGTTTTATTACATGGATGTCAATCTATTGTCTGTGAACCATAGCTTATCAACCAAAGATATTGTTTTTGGCAAAAGTATTCCAACACAACTGCTCACCATAAGGCAAAACAAATAATTTGGTTTCCCTCTAGAGTCTAATGTCATTTTTCTTATTAAAGTTGTAGCGTTGGTTAGTCAGAATTTTTAATTCTTATTTTAGATTCACATTTTGTGGAAGAATAAGACTTAAAATTGTTAACAGCAAATGAAAAGCCAAATAACATATTCATCTGAATGACTTTTCAAATTACCTCTCAAATGTTTATCAATTAATTTACTGTGATTTTTAATTTGAGTGGGAAGAAAAAAACATTCATATCAGGCCCTTTTCAAAGAGTCTGTCTGTGGGGGCAACCAAACAATTTCTTGGGGGGGGGGGGCTAATTGAAGGTAAAATGTATGCCTTGCAAATCAAGATTTTTTTTAAAGTAAGGAAATTAATTGAGCAAACAGATTGATAATTTGAAATAAAAAGCAAAAGCAAATGAAAGAAAAATTAAAATAAGTTATGCCCTTGAGCAAACACAAAATGATATACAATTAGTCAACCACCACAAACAAAATGAGCGATTCTGTCAGAACTTACGACCAATTCTCTTTTCTGAAGATCTACTGAAGGCTGAAATTTTAATGTACGAAACACAATGAAATATTAGGGAATATGATCATGCACATCTGATGTTAAACACAAAACATGGAAAACATACATTGTATCAAAAGTTAAAAATAATTTCATAATACATGTATTTGGAAATCGAAATGGACACATACACTGATTTAATCATAAACTAATCTGAAACTACATCTAAAATTGGAACAATTGCTCTTTTGCTGTACAGTTATGAACATACACAAAATAATCGGAAAATATTGCTAAAAAATTTAGTCATAAAACCAGTCCATGATTTAAGAGAATTGATTATTTTGCAGTACATGAGCATGTCAAATCTGCAACCTCATGACAATATGATATTGTTGATATCATATAGGTGTATTTGATTCCTTAAAAAATGCAACTTCTGGGTGGAGCACAAAAAAAATGACCCAATAGTGACCCGCAGCTGATAAAAGATATGTGTATTCATCGAATATTTATATCAAGTTTTGAGTGTATGAATACGAGATGTATTATGGAATAGTAATTTGCATGTCATTTGTAAAAAATTTAACAAAAAGACTTTTTATCATCTCAATGCTTGAAATTATTATAATTCTACTTAACATTTGCGAGAATGCCAGACTAAAATCATATTCTTTCCCTACTGATATTTGCAGTTGATTTGCAAATCAACTCATTAGCAACGCCCCTAAAACATTCTGAAAGGCAATTTGTTTTCCAATAAATAAGGGCTAAACATGCTAGAAGATATTTTTATGAGTGGATGATAAAATTTTATCATAATAGACATAAGTGTGATGGACTATAGTATGATGGGACTTTAAATGGGCATCTTTCAATCTTTGTACCCCTTCATGAAGAGAAACAGGGTAGAAAAACCAAGAAATGTGAATTTTTTATTTTCAGTTCTATTCTTTAAGGTCGGAAAAAGTTTTGGTAAATGCAAATAGATTTTCCCACAAAAAAAATTGCCTTCAAATCTAAAGAAGATAAAATATAGTATCATGAATATAATGCACAAAAATTGTTTGAAAAGAGTTTTGCTAAAGCTATGACCATGAATGTGTCAAAAATCTTCAGTCTCGTGGAGCAAGAGACTGAACCAAGATTGTCTTTCTTAAAAATCAACACCTCCTCATGCAAAAACTGGAGGAAAATTAACAAATTAAATTTTTGAACCTACCTTTCTACTATTCTTTTGTTAAATCTCAGAAATTACCTAGCATATGCCCGATAGTAAACAAAATAGTGTCATTACCAAGAGAGGGAGCTAAATATGATTCAATGGTCAAATTGAAATGTTCAGAAGAATCAGTTAAATAGTGTAATGGTCTCGAAATGATTTGATGGTCAAATTAAAATGTTCAATAGAATCAGTTGATAAATGATAATGTAATGTTCTCGAAATGTGTGCAAGATATATATGTCATGATAAATATCCCGGATGATTCAAGTTTTCAACTAAATCTTTACCAAAACTATATGTTGGCTTTCATACCTTCTGATGTGGTTCCAACCTTGACATCGATGATCGTTGAAGGCAGCCAGTCTCATCTGCCTCACCCATAGACAAGCATAGGAGGATGGCCCAACCTTTCCAGTCTTCATCACCATGGTAACCTATAATGAAATCAAATAACTTATCCAATCAATGAAATATTCAATGGTAATAATAGTCATCATAATAAAAGAATAACAAAAATAATAACAAAAATGATAATAATAATAATAAATGGCCATAAGCAGTCGCAATTTTGTGTGTCTGTCCTCGGAAATAGATTTTCTTTGAACATCTTGTCGCATCTGGCCACTGAGGAAGAGTGCGAATTACCTAATTTTTTTTAAATTTCATGCTCTCTGCCTGTCGGACTGGACAGTATTTTGCCAATCTTAGATTAATCACATACATTATAATGATAATAAAAACACAATCTGCGACTTAAGAGGAAGCGCTGTAAAACAGGCACTTACAGCGAATCACTTTCATTAGCTCATGGCAGCCACAAAAAATTGAATGTTTAAAGAACAATCAACTCATGGACATCTTATCGATTTCTTTTTGTCATTAATGTATTTCAATGCAACTTAGGACTAATTGTGCATTTCTAAGATTTTTTTAAAATTTGCATCCTTCAAAACTTTAAAAAAATTTATCACTCAGTTACCCCTAACAAGCAGTTTTTGACGACACCACAAATAACTCACCAAATTTCGTCCCTTCATGCCACCCCTATTCCGCGGAATAAATGGTAAAATGGTAAAATGATAACAGCATTCATATAGCACCTAATACACGGGCTAGAGCACAACAGCGCATCACTGCATTCAAAGGATTTATTCCTGTCTGTATACATTCACATCACCTGGGTTGAAAGCAGCACAAATATAACACTTCATATGAATGCTGTGACAAAGTGCTCTGTGCATTATAGATTTGGCAAGGCTTTCTAAAATTACGAACACCACATAGTTTCCTTCTACCGGTAGTTTCCTCCTACTAACACCAATTCACCTCATCCGCGTTGAGTGCAGCACAATGTGGATGAATATCTTGTTGAAGACACTTATTTGCAAAGCATACATAGAGAAAATACTTAAAAATTTCCAAGATGAAACTATTCCATGGAGACTAAGAAGCCCGACATAGCGACAATTACTCTGGCAAACTACTAAAAAGCATATTGATTGTTTAGCACTCATTTCAATGTGATTGTCCGAAAGACAGTTTTATATTTACGTCCTACAGGTGTTTTTACATTTATTGTGGTTCGTAAAACCACTGCTATATACGATTATGATTTGTTGAAATTTGAGAAAGACAGACATTGTGCAAAAA
This sequence comes from Temnopleurus reevesii, assembly GCA_036244855.1. Classification (NCBI taxonomy): domain Eukaryota; kingdom Metazoa; phylum Echinodermata; class Echinoidea; order Temnopleuroida; family Temnopleuridae; genus Temnopleurus; species Temnopleurus reevesii. The sequence continues at coordinate 29,393 of BQKZ01003415.1, forward strand.
AATGAAAGAGAGAGAAAAGAGAGGAACAAGGAATATCATGCATTTCAGTTTCCTGCATTTAATGAGGAATATGGTTGGAATTTTTGGAAGTTTGGGGGCAATTTGTCACTACTCACACAGAGTCAATCCAATAGGGCAAGGGCAAAGTCAAGGTCAAGGTCAAAGTTCAAGGGTGTCAAAGAGGTACAGCAAAGGAATGATCAAAATTGTTGCATAAACAGGTCAAAAATAAGAAAAAAAAACAGGAAGCCGAGCAAAACAGTGAGTAATTTGGTTGGAATTTGTGGGTGTTTGAGGGGCAAGTCTGTCATCAACAAACCTTTCACACTGACAAGAGTCAAGCCTAAGTCCAGGTTCAAGGTGTCATAACATTTGTCCACAATCAGCTGATCAAACTCACTCCAGGTCCCCAGGTCACACAAAGGTCAAGAAATCTAATTGCACAATTAAATAAGTTCACATTTCCCCTATAACGGTGGTTTCCAAAGAGAGCTAAGAATTTATACCTGTAGTACCCCATGAATGATTAAAAGAAAACTTGTCTCAAACAAACATTCCTAATAACTGTCCAGTAATTATACGATAAATAGCTTGCAAATTCTTAAAAAGGGAAAATTTATAAGTTTTCACTGACTGAAGAGGAAAAAGCATTTGATTGATTGCCCAAGAAATGTAATTTTGGAATAATAACGTTGGTCAGTCGAAAAAGGGTTTATATACATTTTATTCCGAAAATATGATTTTATCAAAATAATCAAATATCGCAGAGAAAAATAAGACATAGAATGTAGTGAGAGGCTGAAGAACATCTGAAAATGACTTTTCATATTGTATTCCATATGTTCATCTAAAATTTACCTGCAATTCTTTTTTTTTATTTGAGTGAAATTTTTTCTAAATCAGGTTGAGCAATTCTCGGAGGATCGGAACAGTCGGTGGAGGGCAACCATGCAATTCTTGTTTGCCTAAAATGGAAAGCAAATTCTAAGGAACACAATTGTAACCAAGCCAATTGAAATGTGTCTTGACATCTTGATAAACGCTAATGAAAATGCTGTCAAAAACATTGCTTCTGTTTACTGACGTCAATGAACATAGTTGTCCCTAATAAGCCTTAAAGGGGAGCCAACCCCTGGGATTGTCATGTTCTTATTGAATGAAGAAAAATCAGATGAACAAACTGTGAAAATTTGATCGGACAATCCGTTCGAAAGTTATGAATTTTCTAGAGGGTCAGTCGGTGGAGGGCGGCAGTCAAATAAATTTTGTTTGCCTAAAATGGAAAACAAATTCTAAGGAATACAAATGTAATCAAGCCAATTGAAATGTGTCTTGACATCTTGATAAACGCTAATGAAAATGCTGTCAAAAACATTGCTTCTGTTTACTGACGTCAATGAATATCGTTGTCCCTAATGAGCAGAAACTTACATGGACATGTTTCCTAAAATGTATTTTTTCACAGATCTAAAGCTCAATGACATTACCTACAATTAACAATTAAGTTTTTTTTCTTTAAAGTATTCCCGCATAGAATGGCGCCATCTCTCGTTGAAAGTGCTGCCCCGCTGCAGCTACCAACGAGCCAATTGGAGAAATGCCGTGATCGTGACGTCATCGTATTGCATTAGCTAGCTGCGTGTACCGCAGCCATAAAGCTTATATGGACTTGTTGTGTATTAAATCTTGCATATTCTGTGCTTGTTCCGCCCCAATAATCAGAAAAGTTTAGTAAAATCCGAGCACTGTGATATTCTGTTTTAAAATGGAAATTATATTTGACAGATAAAACGTTTTCCCCCTTTTTTGATCATCAGAAAACTAGCCGTACACATTGCAATGTGTGAGTACCATCCTGTTGAGCAGATCCAGTTGCGTTTATGACTATGTGAACGCGAACTATCAATTGAGTCAATCTCAATTCAGGTATACATGTA
>BQKZ01003415.1:51585-65448 GCA_036244855.1 Temnopleurus reevesii
CCCCACCCCCCCCCCCCCCCCCGGCCCCCATCCTTTTCTTCCTTTTCAGACCACTATCTCGCGGCCCTCGAGATAGATTTGAGCGGGTTTATTTAGGCCGAATTTATTTTGGTCGATATGAGACAGGTACAATAAGCGCGTTGATTACACCAAATAAGTGTCAAAGAAGGATAACTGAAAATTACAGTGTAAATTAGAGCGTTTGCTTGATAAAAGGCGTTTATTTACCTTTCCACCAATCGGGAAATTCTTCTTCATTTCATAATGAAGCTATCTGACCAAGTTATGAGGAGCTATCGCGTAGCGAAGCTTTTCAAAGACCAAAACACTGAACGGATCAACAGCATTGACTTTTCACACAACGGGGAGACGTTGATTTCAAGCAGTGAAGATGACTCCATTGTGATTTATGATTGTCTGGAGGGAAAGTAAGTTTCCTTGTAAAAAGGCCTAAGCTTAGGTGAATGAAAATCATTAGAGGAAGGATTCAGAGTACTAAGAGCCTTATCTATTTGTTTATTTACATCAATTACATGTAAATATCAAACGCGACGTACACAGCAGATTTAGCTTCTTCCGAAGCACAATCCAGGCAAGGATTGGAATGATTTACCCATCGATACCTCAACAATCAATTCCATGGACTCTTTTAAATCAAAATTAAAGAATCAAAATGCCCAGTAAATAGCATCTGTCTTGCTAGGCGCTCTCACCATAATTAATAAACTCAAGAAGTTGGTGGAGTACAGCATAATTTTGGGGCCTTTGAAAATGAAATGTTTGAAATTTAAGATGTCATGTTTGAGATATGGTACTGGTACTACTGGTATAAAATGTTTCTTGGTTTAACTTAATTAACATGTTTTGAGAGAAATAATGCCAATAAAAGAAACTAGGGGTTCTATGCATATCTACCATTTTTCTTTTGGTCGGTGGATTGCGAGCTGCGAGTAAATTGCCAACAAATTTTGTCATTATTCATAGAAACGATTTAATTCTGGTCTCTGGACAACTCGGCCTCCTTACAAAGCCTAGGGGCCGAGTTGTCCACAGTTATGGGAACATGGTGAACCCCTAGAAACATGCATAATTTATTTGGAGAGTGACACTTAAAACATAGCTTTTGATTTTGAAAGTAATTTACTAAATTATTTTTTTTTTTTTATTTGTGATTTATGACTTACATTTGTTTTATGTTTTCTTTTTCTTACTTTTCTCAATTATCATTTTTCATAATGTTGTATGATGGGGTCACATTAATTCGTATCCTTTTTCTCGAGCATTTTTGGATCGTGGTACTTAGCACAATATATCTCATAAAATACAAAATTATTTTTTTAAATCTTGGTACGAAATGAAACTAGATATTTCAGGCTTCAAATATTTCCAAAAATAAAATTAATCCACGAAAGAATCACGGAGATATCGCGATATCAAAATTCGATTGACGAAACGATCGCATCGCTCCATGCTGGAAAATGGCGAGAATTGTCAACAAATTGTGTCATATTAATTCGTAGGCCCCGTTTTGAACAAGATTTACCATAAAATTGCTTCCATCTAAGATGCAAAATTTACAGTAGCTTGACCACAAAATATCAAGGAATCGAATGGTATGTCTGCTTACTTACAAATTTGATGATTTCTGTCTGAAAATTGGAAGGATTCACTTCAGTGTCGCGAGACCCGTGTTTTTCTGCAAATGCAAGCAAATCTGCCGATCTTTTGGCAATATTTTCATTGTTTTTGGTCCTTTTGCTAAGAAAATTTCCAATTTAGGCAAATAAACAACGCTCTTTACGATGGTGATGTTAGATTTGCAATATTTCATCGATTTTGTAGAAATTCATAAGATGTACGAATTAATATGATGCACGAATTAATGTGACAGCACCATAATTCTTTGTGTAAGAGAAATCCTGGAATGTTGTTAACTTTCTCAGATTCTGTAGTCTCTATTACTATAGTAATTTACAAAAGCCTGTACATGTAAGTTGCGATGACTTGCCAATCATACATGTAGCTTCATTGCTACATTGGATTCACAGTTAGTTTGAAGGATTAAAACTCATCTGCAATTCATATATCGTAAGGATCTTTGATAATTTGTTTTCATTTCAGACCGAAGAGAACACTGTACAGTAAAAAGTATGGAGTAGATCTGATCCGATTCACTCATGCACAGAACACTGTCATCTACACGTCTAATAAAGTTGATGACACCATCAGATACCTGTCGCTGCATGACAACAAATACCTCAGATACTTCCCTGGACACACAAAAAAGTAAGTAATGTAAATCTTAAGGCCAATGTACATCACATCAGACACAACAATGTGTAGGAGTATCTTTCTAGGAAGGTGTCTTCACTACCTGACATTCTTTCACTACTAGTGGGGTTTTTTTTCACCTGAGGACGGGTTACTTAAGTCTACCTGAACTGTTGTGTCTCCATCTTTCTTCTTGAGTTCTGCTCAGTCCTTTTCAGAACTCTTTCTTGAAAGATTTCTAGAAAGATTCTCAAACACACCACATGGTGCAACTGCAAATCTTACTCAAATGTTGACTACACTGCACAAGTTCTAGATTCTTCAGCAATTGTATCTGTCAGGATTATGTTACCCTGTCATAGGAAAATCATGGGAGTACAACTGTAGAGAAATTACAATATTGAGTCATTTCCACCTCCAATAAAGTTGATGACAACATCAGATACCTGTCGCAACATGACAACAAGAACCTCACTTATACTTTTCAGAGCACACACAAAAAAGTAAGTTGTGGCAGTCATACTGTTAGGCCTGTCTATGAAGCATACAGCAAAGCGACTGGGCATTGCACCATGTTTATCCAAAAATTTGCTTTCCTTATAATTTTGTAATGTTATTTACACTTACTGGTGCCTTGACGTGTACTGTAGAATTAGAAAGAATTTGCCAGTTTTAGCTCCCGGATTGTCATACCAGATGTGTGGTGAACATGTTTGTATTGGAGAGATTGCAATTTAGTGAAATAGAATGGATCCATGATGTTATGCATTTGCAAGAAAGTAATTCAGAGATTCTATATTTGTACCCTTGTGATATTACACCCTGCATGTTTGATATGTCCGGTACCCGAAAAATGCATTTTCTTAATGCAATGCAACCGTTTTCACCAAACAACTTATACAATTTAAATTAAGAATGAGATTTAATAATAATAATAATATGCAGTTCTTATATAGCGCTAATTACCTCTGATAAAGGTCTCTAAGCGCTCTACAATTAATACAGCATTATTACCCTGGCTTTAGCCCGGCAGCCACCAGAGCAGCGCACTTGGCGTTTCAAGGAATAATAGATTTTCTCAGGATGTCTCAAATCAAAGTAAGATACTGCAATCATCTATTTACTGTACAACTATCTCAATTGAGTAAATTTTGAAGTATTTATGGATACTTATGTTCAAGTTGCTATTTGAATATTGAATGACACTAACATTGATTCTATTATGTACTTGTTTATAGGGTAGTGAGCCTAAGCATGTCACCCATCGATGACAGTTTTCTCTCCGGATCACTTGATAAAACGATCAGATTATGGGATCTCAGGTCACCGAGCTGTCAGGTGAGCTAGATGTGAATGGATTTGGCGATTTATATTATCAATTTTTTACAGAGTAAAAATTAAACATAAGTATAATTGAAATGATACATTGAAAAACAGACCATTGTTTTTTTTTTACTGACATTGATGAGTATGGTACATGTACGTGTATCAAAATATTAGATGACAAAAAAAAAACATGTTTGTCTTGGGTTTTTTCCACAGTTCAATTTTTTTTCTTTGCTATGTAGGACCGATTGCAATGAGCTCATTACGCAATGATGAAGCAAATACTTCAGGCAGGCAAAACAGTCATTGGAAAGACTTGTAGGGATAATTTTCATCCTTCCTTGATAAACATAATTACATATTGTGTTTACACTCGGTTTATTTTTGCCTTTATTAAAGGGGCAGCTGGATGAGAATGAGAGACGTTTATTCCGAGAGCCTGTAGTTTTAAGAACAATCTCCTTTTTACCCCTTCTAAATTGACCCACCAGAAGTGGAGTTATCAGACTTTTAGTTTGGAGGGGCACCATTTTCACAGAGAGAGCAATCCCTTGTACTTTTCTCGAGTATCCGTGTGACGTCACGGAAAAAACACATTGCGAGCGTCGTCTGCTCCCTTCAATGGACGAGATATGGAGAGATCAATGCCGCAGTACGTAATGTGCAACTTTACTTGATATTACTCGAAATTTTCTGCAAAACTTTTAAATGTCTTCACAACATATTGATTGTTACATCATAAAGAATTTATGGACACAAAATTTTAGATGAATTCTGATGAAAACGATGTAATTTACCCACTAAACGATGACGGTATAATGACCAGATTTCCAAACACATTCGTACTGTGCGATCCACACTCATTCGCTTGCCATCACGTATGTGAGATTTGTGTAATTTGCGTGATTTTTCAGATAGAGACAATTATTTAAATGTTATGTCCTTTAAAGAAAGCTATCACTCTGTATTTGTGTCAATATTTCATGACGGAACTGGGCTTACTAACGGTATAATCATGCATTTTTCCTCTTCCAAGTTCGGATGTTTCAGCCGATACTCTGTATACAGGTAGTTCTTGGGATAATACAGCGTAATGTATCGGTCGGCGTCTCGCTCCCCCGGTTCGTCGGGGGCTCCATCGCTCAACAGTCCGTTAACACTGCTCTTCACACCCACAGTCCACACCAAAACGATAATTTCACCGATAAATATACAAGTCACAAATGATTTAAAAGTCACAAATGATTAAGAAAACGAACAAAGGCGATAAAAATATGGTAGAAATAATACTCCAAGTTGTTGCTGCTTTTTCTTATGAAAACTTAATTACGCTAGGGGGAAATCTCCCGGAAAATAACTATCTCAAAAATGACAGATAAACGCGTCGAAGTAATCAAAACTAAAAATCTTCGCACTGCCGTATATTTGCACGTGTACGTACGTAATACACGTTCACCCATGAATATGCTCTTATCCTGAGTCGATTCGATCATCCCATACACACATAAAATACTTTATTAGTGCATATAAAATGGTAATATGTTCAGAAAAAGGGTAGTGATATGTAGTATGATGTTATTTCTTTACATTTCTAATTCCATATTGCCCACATAATGCAGTATAACTTGTCACTGAGCTGTTTAATTTAGGAATCCCCTCAAGCGGCCGCCCTGCCCAATAGTATACTGTATGTCGTTTGTTACATGCTCAACCGATGTTTTTTCCATGACGTCACCGCGTGTGTTCAATTTACCTCACGACTTGCGTATTTCTCAATACATCTGACCAAGATTTTCAAAATTGTTTTTCTTTTAAACGCTAGGTCTAAATGTGATGAACTAAAAAACAATGGCCCGTATTCTGATAGCGAGGTTTAAGTTAACCCTGGTCTAAATCTGTGGTTTAAGTATGGGTAGCTTAAAGTGCCAAACTTTCATTCACAATGAATAATTCTTATGTTAACTGCTATCTTTTCTAATGCTCTAATAATGTAGAAAACTATTCAGGTTTTCATTCCGAGACAGTTTAATATAATATGAGTACCATATGTGCTGGTAAATTAAACATCGACTGTTAAAGCTTCCAGCCTCTGTTGGCTTTCCATACTTAAACCACAGGTTTAGACCAGGGTTAACTTAAACCTCGCTATCGGAATACGGGCCATTGTGTTTGGGAAGAACAAAATTCCCTAATGGCATAAAACTTAATTTCTTAGGCCTTTTCTTCCTTTTTCCACTTTAAGATGTTTCTTAATGCTGTAGCCAATTGTGCATGCATTTCCTCATTATCAGCATTTACACTTAATGTTTTCAAATGCAGCCTTGTTTGTAAACATATTACTGTATAAGCCAATATTTTGACTTACAGATATTTTTGAGATGTTGGACCAGTTTCACACATTGGCATGTTGTTATTTTCATGTTTTTGACAGTGTTTGTACACATATTAATGTGCATTTATAGAGTGGAAATTTTGGCTAAGCCAAAACCTCGAAATTAGCGAAAATGAAACCACTGCAAAAATTTCAGCTTGTACATAACTTGTTTTTTTCAGGGCCTAATGCATCTCCAAGGCAGACCTGTGGCATCATTCGATCCAGAAGGTCTCATCTTTGCTTGCGGAATCAACTCGGAGATGATCAAACTCTATGATCTCAGATCCTTTGACAAGGTGAGTAGAAATGCTCCAGATTGTTTCAAAATCATGATTCAGACAAGTTTGCAGACATCATTATCCCAATTTCTTACACTAGCAGAGATGCCAACCATTCCAAATTATCCATGAGGTGTATTTTCATATGAATTCAAGGCTTTCATTAGTACATGTGAATGTCTTCATCTCTCCTTATTGCTTGAGCCTTTTGCAATGTTTTCTGTTTTTTCACATTTTAACAGGGGTTACCCGCCCACTCTGCCACCCGTTATGAATAGAAGCTCCATTTTTTTGTTCCTTCTCATAGGGTCCATTCACAACCTTCAAGCTGCTCCAGGACAGAGATTGTGATTGGACGTCTCTCAAGTTTAGCGCCGATGGCCGGAAGATGCTCATAACCACCAACGGACCTGTCATCAGACTCATAGACGCCTTCACAGGGCAAGCCCAACAGACCTTCATGGTGAGTAACAAAGCACCAGGGCGATGTTTCACCAAATCGTAGTGGAGGCGCCGTGGTGTAGTGGTTCTGACCCTCGCCTTTCAACCAGAGGGTCGTAGGTTTGAATCCCACCCATGGCGTTAATTTCCTTCAGCAAGAAATTCATCCACGTTGTGCTGCACTTAACCCAGGTGAAATGAATGGGTACCTGGTAGGAATATTTATTCCTTGAAATGCCATGTGCGCTGGTTTATGCCGGTCTAGAGCCAGGTTTATATTAATGCAAAGCGCCTTGAGCTCTCAGCAGAGTGGATATATGCGCTATATAAACTGCATTTATTATTATTATTATCGTCCTGAAAGTTACGAACAACTTTAAGAAAGGCTGGAGTATGTTAACAAATGTAATTCGCGTAAGATTCTCGATCATTCAGCACGAGAGCTGATACCAGTCGTGCGTAAAGTTGTTCTTAAAATCTTTCGTAACTTGATGAAACACTCTTATTACAGTTAAAAATGTCTTTGCTGCTACCTTTGTATATGACTACTTGTCTATAGTGGCCACCTGTATTACTTCCCTCCAGATATGTGTCTTAGGAATCTATACTTAGCCACTTTTTTTTTAGTTTCTATGTAGGATGGTCACTATAGACAGGTTTTAACTAGTCCGCAGGCACAGACCATTGGCTTCCGTTGTTGCAATTTGTACCGTGCACATGCCGTGCATGATACAGAGTCTGAAATTACAGACTGTACTGCCTTTTCCTTCAGCCAAGAGTCTGAATACATTTACTGTTATGAGTGATATTTCTGACGAAGGATTCATAATTTTGTGAAGTAGTCTCAATAAGCAGGCTCTTGATTAAATGCACTATGAATATTGCAGAAAACCGGTTTTAACTGTAGGAAACTCGCTTGGTATAGTGTTTGTGTACTTATTCATATGTGTAGGTATTTCAAGCAAGTATTGACAAATTGTGTGTGCATTAATCGTCCAGTCATAACCCAAACCAGACACTTCATTCAACATTGTATGCGTATTGTTTATTTGTTTGTTTGTTTGTTTGTTTAGGGTCACCTGAATGGTAAAGGAGCAAGGTTAGAGGCTTCCTTCAGTCCTGATGCACAGTATGTCTTATCAGGTATGCACTTAGCTGTAAACTATATCAAAGCTAATACTGTTCAAAACACTTTTTAACATATCTTCTTTGGGGTTGGGTCAACTTTTCATGCAATGTCCAAGTAACCTACGTATTCACTTGTCACTTCACCATGAAGATCAATTCAGATCTTCTTAAACTTTGATCTATTGATGAATATCGCCCTTTTTTCGTCAATAATACATGTTTGATTTGGAAATCTTTTCTGGATTTGAAGCTACAGGCATACAAAAATTTACATACTTTACATGGACATCATATTTCTTTTGCATGTACAAGATACTGTCAGGTGTTGAAATACCAATATACTATTCAAGGTCTTTGAGGAATGCTTCTGGGTAGGATACTATTATGGGGGTAATGTCATAATTGGACTCTATTTGCCTGGTTTGATAAAGGCATGGATTTATGGTTTGGGGATGTCACAATTGACCCAACCCCATACCGCATGAATGCATTTATCAGATCTACAACCATTTATCTGCATTATATGTAAAGGAAATATGTTTGCAAATCATTCAAAAGTTTCAATAATGCTCATGAAAGTTTTCAAGGTTCCCTAATAACCATAAAAGATCCATAAGTCTTTATGAAGCGTTTAAAAATTCCTTATTACTAAGTTTTCTTAAACATAACACAGACTTCTAATAAATGAGTAAATTTATTTGCGAGCCAACTGCAAATCAGTTGTAAATTGAAATTTTGGAAAGCCCATGGTCCGCAGATTACAGAAGATGACATGCTACAATGTTTTTGATTGGCCAGCCCCAATCGACTGCAACTTGCAACCATTTGTAATTTTCTAGCAACACCCTTTAGTTGACAAATTGCTCAGATTTGAGAAAATTAAGAGAGTATCTAATTCCTTGAATTCATCGAAATGCCAAGTGCGCTGGTGGCTGCCAGGCTACAGTCAGGGTAAAGATAGATGTAATGCAAAGCGCCTTGAGCACTCAGCAGAGTAGATACATGCACTTTATAAATTGCATCTATTATTATTATTATTATTATTAGAATACATTTCTGAATTTTTCCTGACAGGATCGCAAAATGGCATCATTCATATATGGAACACAGAGAACGGCCACAAAGTAGCTACCATTTGTATTTTTCTAGCAACACCCTTTAGTTGATACCAATTGCGCTGGTGGCTGCCGGGCTAAAGTCAGGGTAAAGATAATGCAAAGCGCCTTGAGCACTCAGCAGAGTAGATACATGCGCTATAAATTGCATCTATTAATATGATTAGAATACATTTCTGAATTTTTCCTGACAGGATCGCAAAATGGCATCATTCACGTATGGAACACTGAGAACGGCCACAAAGTAGCAACGCTGGAATCAAAACATGAAGAGAATCCCATCTACTGTCTTCAGTTCAACCCCAAGTTCCTCATGCTTGCCAGCTCATCACAACATATGGTAAGTTGCCATAACTTATAAGCCATCACATCATAAAAGTGAAAATACACTCAATGCATTTGTCATATTCGGGCAAAAATTTGTAAAACGAATACAGACCAGCGTTATAGTCAAGGCCCAAATTCTTGAACAATGGCATGAATAGAAATACAGTCAAACCTCTTTATAAAGAGCACTAATATAACGAGCTCAGTTGTAACAAGGTAATTTTACTGGTCCCATCTCTTTGTATTTTATTGTATTTTGGCCCTGATATAACAAGGTGTCAATATAAAGAGGTAATTTCGCTGGTCCCAATGACCCCCTTATAACGAGGTTAGACTGTATATGACAAAATTTATCAGAATAATCAAGAAAGTTCATTATCCAGCAAAAAGTCCATTTTGCCTCCTTGTGTTTGGTTGACGTTTTCTTGCTTTTCTAAGCCTATACATTAGGCTTGAAGTTTGAAACCTTTGGATTTTCTTTACGGCTTTGCCCTTTTGGTCAAAGCCTTGGCTTTCCTAAATGCTATAACCCTACTTGATATACGGTTGTATTAGCACCATAGATAAGAATGCTGGGTTATGAACAATAATGATTGAATGAAAAAAAAAATCTTGGAAGCATGTATTTGAATGTTTGCAGGATGGATGGTGATCATCAGCAGCTTCCAAGATTGGATTGTTTACCCAAAGGTTCTATTTGTCCTAAAAGATCGTTATATCAAACTTAAAGGCGGGGCGACATAACGTTCGGGGCGTGGCTAATTAGCCGCGGCCATTTTGATTACGAAGCTTGGCGAAAAGAAAAATCAGGGCATTTTTAACCTGGAATAGCGAGCGAGCAAGTTATATTTCACTAGCTCGTATCTCGGCATTCGCATATGCATGCATTTCGTACATTTTTAGAAAAATCAGAGCTGAAGAGGGGAGGAATAAAAGTTACACGCGACGACATCATGGATCGGAAATTCGTACGAAGTTTTCCGAGTGTCTGAGCTTGGCAAGGTGCGTAAGCAAGGAAATTTCCAAATATCGTTGTTGCCAATACGCAACACGTGCGCGCTCGCAACCGGAAGTCATGTCGATCATGACGGACTGACTTTAATTCACCACAGCAATGTTACCAGGTCAATGGCCTTCGTTAATCCCCCACATCCTCCACACTTCACTCCTTTTCGCCATTCTATGCTGTATTGCTTTGTATTATTATTAATAATGTGCTTTTAATTTGCTATTCTATGTACTTTTAAAGTGATGTGAAATAAATTGAATTGAATTGAAATGAATTGAATTGAATTGAATTGAAATTAATTGAATTGAATTGAATTGAATTGAATTGAATTGAATTGAATTGAATTGAATTGAAATGAATTGAATTGAATTGAATTGAATTGAAGATGACCAAATCCTGTTAATAGCTATTACTATTCAACAATTAGGTGGTTTTAATTTAGTTTGCATTTGGTACAACTACACACCTCTTTGGAAAGTGCTCATTTGTGTGTAAATTTGGAGAGCACACTTGATAACCAGAATGTGGTTTATATTGTTCGCGGTGCCTAAGCTGTTGGCTTGGACTATGTTATCACTACCTTCAGAATCAATGCAGCCATGTGAGCTAGAACTCAATCATAAATGCTGGAAACAACTCTACAAACCCACTTGCCCGCATGCCTGGGGCAACAAAGTTAAGCTGTCGGGCAAGTAAATAAAATTGTCACTTGCCAAATAGGGCAAATAACAGTTTCATACTAGTTTTCATGTACATGTGCAAATTGGCATTGGCCATCATTTTGGGGCAAGTTAAACTTTTGTTCAGGCAAGTGATTTAAAAACTTGGTTGCCCTACTGGGCAACTGGTGAAAAAAAATTCTTGTAGAGGCTGAGCCCTGACTCTTTTAACTTTAATTTCTTCAATGATGTGTTTTTTTTTCTTTTATCTGTACAGTCCTTCTGGTTACCGAACATAGATGAATGACCCATCACGGAGGAATAAATGAAGTCGGACCAAAGCATGAGAACAGCCAAAACTGTCGTAGATAAGGACAATGAAGCGTTCCTCGGAATCTGTAAATAACATCACCTTGATGCTGTCCAGGAACAAGCGGAACTGATTTGTATCGTGTCCAAGAAACTTCCCTGCTTTTGAAGCAGCCACAGCTCACCCAGGAGATGGTATTTGTGAACACATACGTCAGGGTTCTTGCAGTCATGAAAAATCCTGGAAAATTTTGTCATGGAAAAATCAAGGAGAAGTCAGGGAATTCGACAAATTTGTGAAAAGGTCTTGGAAGACTCGTGAAATTGCATTTACCACTCGATAGCAGCTTTCTAGTTTAATGTGTCTCTTAACTTTCATATTTGGTGACTGTGAGGTCAGGTGGAGGGCATCTAAGCGCCTGTTGAGACCGTGCCAGAAAGGAAGTCATGGAAAGCATCAATTTAGTCACAGGAAAGTCATGGAAAAAGTCATGGAATTCTGTTTCCAAATTTCTATGAAAACCGCCATATGCCTTCAGGAGGATGATGAAGGAAGTATCAATCAATCTAGATTACTTTGGTGTCCTCGCATGGTGACATAATCGAGCCGAACATCTACCGGATTTGTAAAGCTGTCTGAACGCCGAATGCAAGCATACACGTATTCAATATTTATTGAAGACTTCCGTTTGAAATCAGATGATCTTCTTCAGAAGGGATGGCTGTAGAACAAATGTTAAAATGATTTGAAGATAATGTATGCACTCTCATGTCAGGCTCATGCTGAGATAGTTAAGATGTCTGTTTATGGTCCTCTGAATGGGCTACCGCGGAACAATAAATAAATAAAGAAAAAAAAACAAAGAATGTATCATTGTTCAGATGTTCAAATTCCAAAATGCTAGTTTATTAGAAGACTTCTGATTGGGGTGAGATGATCTTCATCAGCATGAAAGGCTGTAGAACAAATATTTAAATTATTTGAAAATATTGTGATGTTTTCTCCTGTTGAGATGATGCAACTTCCTGTATGTGGTCTAAAAACAAACTGCTTGTTTATTAGAAAATATATGAAGATTTCTCTGATGTGTTGACAGATATTCCAACGGTTCTGGAATATGCATGAGCTGTATTTTGATATGAATTCAAGGGTTTCATTAAAAGTGAATGGCTGAGAGTATGTCTATTGTTGTTATACATATTTCTCTTTTGTTCAGCTGTACTGTTGTTCACATTTTAATCTGTACCTCATGCATATTCCAAAGCGGTTGGCATCTCCGAGCTGAATATATGTACAAATGATGACTGTCAAAGAATATGAAAATACTGTGAAAATGACCTTTCCTCGTCTCTGTTTCATAATGTTTTTTTTATAGAGATAGGCACAACTGGTGACCATTCTCAGGTGCTAACTTAGTGACTATGGGGCTGTTGCTCAAAAAGTTGCAATTGATTGCAAATCAACTGCAAATCAGTTGCAAATTTTAACGCGTATGAAACAATGATTATGATTGGCATGTTCCGATCAACTGCAACTTGCGATAAATTGCCAATTTTGAACAACACTCCCATAGTGGTTATTGAGTGCAGGAACATATATCCAATCGTGCCCAGAGTCACATCTCTCAGACAAGCTTCATGAAACAGGTACCTGGTGAAATAAGGAGGCAGTCAGAACGCAACTATATGTAGCTGGTAAAGCACTTACTCGGGCTTTTAAAAGAAGATGCAGTGGGTTTTTCATGAAACTTGTCGCAGCTACAATAAGTCGGCGCTGACTAATTCCAATAAAACTTTTGAATTTGGTTGGATAAAAAGCACTGTCTCCGACTTTTGCTACGTAACAATTGTTTGAGAATGACTTGTCCTTAATGGCATCAAGAAGTCATTGTTTTCCCAAAGTGATGGTAGCAAAAGGTTTTCATTGCATGAAACCGTCAAGAGTACACTTCCATGGAACTTTGCTCTTCCTCTCAAGTATTAGCACACATTCTATATGTCATACGTTGAATTGTTGCTATGTCAGCACTTCTTTATCTTCATGCAACACTACATTTTTAGATATGTCATTTTAATAAAAATGAGTCATTGTCTGCCTGTAGGTTGCCAATTTCAGGAGCCCATGAGGAGCATAAATCAAAACTTGAAAAATTCATAACTTTTAGAATGATCGTCAGATTTTGCTCAAATTTTCAGGTTAATCATTGTATTTTTCTCCTTCCACTGAGAGCACATCAATGTGAGGGTGAAATTCCCATTATAACCACTTGTGACTGGGGAATGAAACCAGCATTGAGAAAATATTATAAATGCACCTCAAATCGCATTTATCCGAGAATGAATCAATACTACACCGATCAGACATTAGAATCGGTATACCATTGAACATATTGTGTGTATCCCTACATAGAATATACATGATTTAAAAGCCTCTTTCCTCTTGCATTGTGAGTGAGGGGATAAAGGAGCATTTCATAAAGAATGGTGGGGATTCCTCATGCGGTATATGATATAGATCCATTTTTGATAAATTCATATACAAAGTGCATCATGCGCTTACCCAAGAAAAAAAATCTTGGCGCCCTTTTTACCCAAAATTTGGCGCCCTGAGCACCAACTCAGGGGG